>NDGM011254931.1:2580-14861 GCA_002564305.1 Octomys mimax | reverse complement strand
GGAAATAAAAAGCAAAATAGTATTACCTAAATGGAAATTTGTGATGCTGAATGATTCCCCATGTGTTTCCCAAATTCAACTTAAAAAAAAAAAAAAAAAAAAACCTGACTTGCCTACCAAGAAAAATGGGTGTTAGGGTTTCTGTCTGTAAACCAAACGGAATTTCAGTAAGCTTAATACTGTGGCAGAGCGAAACTTAGCTCCCTCTGCTGCACACATCTGGAACTGCGCCTGTTTGAGCCGGGAAGGGGGGGGCGGGGGGGGGCGGCCTCCTGCCCGGCAGGCACACTGGCGCTACCCGGGATTCTCGGAGCCACGTTTCTCTTACCTGCTAATTTATTTCTAGTAATACTGTAAGGATTGGTGAAGTGTAGCGACAACAGTATGCTGTTCAGATTTCAAAAACATGCAAGGGAAATTAAGTACAGGTTCTATATCAGAACAGGAGGTGTTAGCTGAAAGCATAATTTGGATTACTAGACCATTATTGAAAAAATCTTAAAATAGCTTAGAACACTTAAGAGGATGATTTTTAGTAAACAGAGAGCACACACAGAAAAAGTGTGTTAATTTGTGATTGTGCTAGTAAACATTAACAAAAGTCAAAAGACAGAGAGACCAAAAATAATCTGTTATACAAAGCATACAGATTTGGAAGATGAACATTTAGAAATCTGTTAAGAACCTGGGACGGCAGTGTAAGTCAGAGAGATAAAATACAAAAACAACAGTACGTGCCAATGACAGATTAAGGAAAAATAGCTTCAAAGCTCAAACATCAATCTAATAATTTCCCTGGAAATAAATTTTCACTCTCTTAAGAATTTGATGGCAAACAAGTAAAATGGTTGAGGACATTCAAGCATCATTACAAAATTACTAAGGGAGACGTGAGAACAGTGTTATCACAGTGTAAAAGCCAAGAAAAATACAAAGTTAGACCAAAATATGATTTTAAAAAGTTAAAAGCCAAAGCTCCATTCCGTTGTAAAGCGTAGTCCATGCACAAATGGAAGAACTGAATTCTGCACATCAAAGCTGCAAAAACTGGAGAGTTAGCTTTGGGAATACTTACTTGCCCCGAGCACATAGCTTTGGGTGGGGTGGGCAAGAGCACGAGAGACCGCCATGTGTTACGCTGTCCTAACCGCATGCGCGCTTGCTAAGGACAGCGTTTTCAACTTTAGCGGAGCACCTCCTTGGAGTTCAGAGAACGCGCGGTGTGGGCATACGCACCAGCCTCGCCACGCTAGACCCAGGCCATAAACGCTCACAGGCTCAGCAGCACGTGTGCTGTCCAGCGGGGCTGCTGCCCTCAGACCATTCTGCTCTCGCTCTGTGCACCTCCCGCCAAGGGCAGCCTGGCCAACCCATTTGCAAAGGGATGAATCCTAGCACCACACTTGAAAGGTCAGAGGGAGGCAGTGTCCCTTCGCCATTAGCGCTTCTAGCTATGATCTCTAGAAGGTTTGAGAGACAGTTTATAAAGAAATTTTATTTTTTTCTTTTCTCAACCACTACAAATTTTAATGATTTTCAAATAGTCATAATTTATTTATTACTATTATTCAATGATATTTTAAAATACCTTAAGTATTTTAATATAGCTTAAACTTATGTATCTTGTTTGGAGATATTCCAATACAGTCTACAAATTACCCCTGCTATATATTATATAATCTGAAAGAAAATAATAAAGCCCCAATTTTAGGTTATCTTAAAATATAACTCCCAAATTGTGGTTAATTTTCCTAAATTCAATCAATTTTGAATTCTCCTAAATAGTCCAAGAACTGTTATTTCCCCAAAGGAAATGAAGGGTTAATTAGAATGAACTATTTGATCTATCTAGCTAGCATTTATGCAATCCTAACTAAAATTTCAACTAAAATTATTTTTACACTCTCTTATGGGACAAAGAAAAACTTTAAAAGCACTGGAATTGCACTTGGAAGGCTGCTACAAATCTTACACTCGTAGTTTTTTCTTTTTAAAGTTAAAGAAGCCCTTCCAGTGATGCAAACTCTCCCGTGCCCAGGTCTGAAGCACGGTGAGTAGAAATGCGTGCCCCCACTCAAGGCTGCGCTAAGAAGAACTGTTTCGGGCACCCTCCGGCTGCTGTGGCGCAGCGCGGGCACCTGTCCCGGCCAGCGACCCCCAGCTACACAGACTCAGCAGTCAGAGGACACGCGGCATTGTGCGCATGCGTACGCAGGCTTATCTTCCTGTTTTACGTTATTCTAAAATAGTGATTCACACAGAGAAATAATTAAAGTGAATCACATATCAGAAGTACAACTTGTTTCTGCGAGATGACCTCCAAAGAACTGACCTGTATTTAACCTTTCTGTATCTTAAACTCTGTGCTCTTGGAGAGAGTCCAGCTGCACATCGCAAGCCGGCCTGGACTCGCGCTGCGGCCGCGACGGGCCTCCACCCGCGGCCACTCTCTGCCTGCAGGCCTTCAGAGCTGGGTTCCAGGCGCTCACCGCCTGACCAAGCTTAAATTCTAGTTTTGACAGTTTATTTGTTAGCAGCTGTAGATTTCTACAATACTTACCTGCACCAAAAATTGTTTCCTATTTCAAAGTCAAAAAGGCTTTGCTAAGGGCATATGCAACCAGTCCCAATGCTTTTTCTCCTTATGCTAATCATAAAGTATTATTAGTAAACAAGGCAGAACTGTAACAGTTGCTTAAAATGTTTTCCGTAGAGCAAATAAGGTAGATTACAAAAGGGAACTTACCAGCTGATAACTTTTAACATATGTGTATGAAACACTAATAGAAGTTTTGAATAATATTAAGTAATTAACAAGAAAAAAGTCAAGAGTGAATTTTAAAGGACAACAACATACTCGGAAGTTTTAAAAGACAGCTTCAATGATTGTGCGGTAATTTTGAAATGCTTGCAGCAGTCGATTACCAAGGGTCTGTAAAATCACCTATTAGTAAAGAACAACCCCATCTTGTAGTTATAAAAACCTAAGAGAGAAGGAGCAACAGACCGCAGGCGCGAAGTGCAGGGCCGCCGCAGTCTCACTGCGGCTCTCCACAAGAGGCAGTAAAGTAACTGCTGATGGAACGACAAACATGAAAACAGCGTTTTATCTGGAGTACAACGACCTGCTTATTCATGAATACTTGTAGAGGCAGACACAGAATATACTTATTTCGGTCAAAGATAAAACAGTACAGATACAATTTGGTTCAACAAAATACCTTTCTGTTACTCAATTTGTTGAACCAAATTGTATCCGTACTGTTTGAAGTCTTCAATTAAAATAACAGCATTTACAGTAATAAAGAGCTCCTTAAAATATTTATTTTGCTTCAGAAAATAAGTAGTCTCTGGATGATCTCAGGATCAACTAGCGCAAGTAAAGAACATCAACCAAGCCTGATTCTAAGGAAAATTTCCAAAGTGTAAACCTGCGCACAGCACACAGCAGGAGAGCTGCGGGGCCGGGGCACGCTGCTGACTCTAGGGGCAGCAGACGGGGCCGGGGCCAGGGCGGGAGGCGCCAGAGAGCCGAGCAGCGCCTCTGCAGTGCCACAGGCCCCAACGGACCTTGTGTAACCCAAATGCGGAAAGCTATAGCACTTATTTTCCTCTCAAAGAGATGCCTTTTAAATTGCTATTTGATATTTTCAGTTGATTTTGAGTTAATTTATCAAGTGGGCAATTTTTAAAAAATGTAACAAAAAGCTGTAGTGATACTTAGAAACATCCTTCAATATAAAATAATAAAAAGAGACGTGAAGGAAAACTGCCAATCTATTTGCTTTTAAGAACCAACAGGGACGGCTGGCCAGATAGGTCAGCACACCAGCTTAGGCAGACACAGGGGCCGGGGATTCCATCCCCAACCTGCGGGGCCAGCCCCACCCTGGGGCGCACTGAGACGAGGTGTGGTGCTGTGCATTTGTAATCCCAGTGCTTGGCAGGCTGAAAACAGGAGGATCACTACAAGTCTGATCTGTAGTGAGGCCCTGTAGACCCTGTACTTAATACATATATATGACTAAATAAAGTCCCATGTTAAAAAAAAAAAAAGAAAAAAAGAACCAACCAACAGGAAAAGGCCAACACCCTTCCAAATGGGCGCCCCAGGGCTCCTGGAGCCCCCAGCTTGCCCGATCTCCCACAATGGGGGGTGAACTTTCTCAGGCTGTGCTCGCTAATCATGTAGACAAAATGAACAGACAACCTGATGAAAATGGAATGGTAAAACAAGTGGTGTCTTCTAATTCAGAAATTCTTTCTTTGGTTATTTATTTTAAGGAGAAAAACGCCACACTGACTTAAAAAGCTTTTCTCAAAAAAAAAAAAAAATTCTAATTAACTTAGAAGCTAGCACTCTTAGAGTTGGCAATATTTTACCAACTATAAATTATGTGGCAGGGAGAGGGTTCCCCTATAACCCTAAATTCATATCAAAATAAGACACTAAGAAGTATGGATGGGGTTACAGTCGAGTTTTTTCATTTCTGCACACAGTGAAATTAGTCTTGTGAAGAGAAATTGAGAGATTTGTGCGGAAGGGAGAGAAAGATATAGAGACAAAAGAGCAGGTAACTAAAGTCATCATACAGGCTAAGACATTTAATCAATACTGTAGTTGCAGAGGGTTTCCTGGGCCTTTAAAAAACAATGTGTATAACACATTTCCAAAATATTCAATTGTAGCTAGGACTATGGAGTAGCCGTTGGTCACATATTCCAAATTGTGATGAGTTTTCTATCTCATTACTGTAAACGCCTTATAAAAATATTCACACTGAAGGGCCCAAACAATCGCACATGGGCGGGACTGGCCTAACGCGCCTAACGGCACAAAAGCAGAGCAACTCGGGTCTCGCGTTTGAATTCTCAGTCACTAACACCAAATCTGTCTATAAAGCCAGATGAAATTACAGAAATCAGATGTGAAGTAAGAAAAGTTGTAAGGAAACAAGCTTGACTTAGTTTTCAAAGCTCACCGGGAGGGCTGGCTCTAAGCTGTCTCAAAGGAATGCTGCTCTGCCAAGGCTCCCGCCCCAGGACGCAGAGCGCGCAGCAGGCCGGGTGGGTGCGCTGCGGCCCCTCCAGCGGCGCTCACACTACAGAGACGGCATCACCAAAGCCAGCCACGGCTCTGCGCGCCCTCACGTGCCTCCTCAAGCCATGCCCATGGAGCTGTCCAAGATGAAAGCAATTTACAAAGCCCGAGCGGCCGGCCCCTCCATTCCACCCAGTGGCTCTGGGCGTGGCTGCTCCCGCCCTGGCCCCGAGGCCGCTGTGGACACCCGGGCAGGCACCCCTAGAAGACGGGGTGCCACACAGCCCTTGACCAGGTTTATGCGGCGAGAACAGGTCTGACAGCCTTCTAGGCCTTTTCCTGCCGGCGTGCAGGGTGGCTCATCTTGTCTCACTGGACTCCCTGTGACCACAAAGTCATGCTCAGGGACCCATTATTTGTCGTGTCCTCAGCGCCTGGCCAGCAGCCTGCTGTACTAGAAATCTAATACTTGCTGAACACAGCCGCAGTCCCTCTGCAAGTTCCAGGAGTGAAAGCGCACAGGCGGACAGGCTTCAAGGCTCCTGAAACCGCTACTTGGATACGAGCAAGCTCAGGAGAAACCCGGAGAAGTGCGTGGCTGGTATGCGGCCGCAGAGGGCAGACACGGTGAGCCCCACAGGCATGCAGCATTCGCGGGCGCTGCGGAGGGGCTGCCGAGAGCGGCTGCTGAGAGGGGCCTTGCCTGGCACGCGTTTCCGAGGACGTCTGCCTCTGCATGTTCGGTTCTACTAATTCCTTAAGCACACATAACCTAAAGCACACATCACTGCTGGTGGTGCCATGTCGTTTGGAAATAGACAATGATATTTTATGGGTAGGAAAAGGGAACAAAGTAAAATTATAAATCTTTAAAGAATATTTTCATGTGAAACTAAAATATGAGGATGATATTGAAAATGTTAGAAAATTTCTGATTATTGACATAGGAAAATAAAAAAAAGAAAATATGTATAAACAGAGTGGCCCAGTAAATGTTTTTCCTTTTCTAGATACTAAAAATAGGTTCATTAAAGTTTAAAAGCCACAACAAATATGAAAAAACCAAGAAAAACTACAACTTACAACATTCTTTTATTTTAGAAAATATTTATGGCACACAGATGGCTACTGATTTAAATGCTTAATCTCCATAGAACATGCTTATTAACATAACCCTTCACCCAGGTTACTGTATGCACTTTTAGCTTGGTTAGGAAGCTCCGCTCACACGCACCGTGAGGCCCTGCAGCCCTCAGCCTGTCTTTCTCTCCCCAGGTGGTGGCCTCTGCCGCGGTCAGTGAAGGCTGAGGAACTTCAGCCCAGCTGCGGGCACGCCCACCTTGCCCCTTCTTGATGTCGTACTGGTCACTGGAGCCACAGCCTCTGCACCAAGCTAAGCCCCACTGCCTTTCTTTCCTACTTTGGGACAGGCTCTCGAAGTTGCCAAGTTGCCCAGCCTAGGTTCAAACTTCTAACCCTCCTGCTGCAACCTCTCAAAGTGTGAGGGTTCCAAGCTCTGCCCCACTCACTTCAGGCTGGGAGTCCTGGTCTCTACACCTGTTTGAGGTGCTGCAGACAGACTTACCTGCTGGTGCCAGACCACGTGTGCCTGGACTTCCAGACTGCCACCAAGCTGCAGCTACGGGCGGGAACTCTAAGGGCTCCTCTGTCCCCTTTCCAAGACGGCCCTGCTAGCAGTGCTCCTGGCAGAGGCACGCCTTGCTACACCATCTGCCCCATCCCGGGGGGATGTCTGATCCTCTTGTCTGCCCACCCACAGTCCATCAGATTCTTCCCAGAAGGCGGAGCTACTGCGGCAACATGGCATGATCTACTGCTGTGAGCAAGATCCAGAGGAGGGAGGACTTCATAAAGAGCTCATTTGTGGGCTCTTGTGGAAGACACGAGCACTTACAGCAGCTATGTACTCTGTGCAGAGAACAAGGAGGATGGCTCTGGGCCTTCCAACCGACTATACCTACCACTGAGGTCCTGCTGATTGCAGTCCACCTGGATGGGCGACCCTCAGGCTGGGAGTGGCATGCTTATTATGTGGCATGCTTTTCAAAGCTTTTAGTATCGCATCTTGCATTATTTGGGAGCTGGAACAACTGACCACTTTGAAAGTCATGCCATATAATGACAAAAGCCACCTACCTGAGACCCCCTGCTCCATACTCTAACAAGGCAATCTTATTAATAGACCATCACAGAATGAAGCATTCTGGGTGCCAAATACCGCCAAGGCAGCACCAAGAGGCAACCTAAAAAGAAAAGAAGAGTTAGTTTGAAGTTCCACAAGTCAGGCCTATCTACCTAATTGCTATGAACCAAACTATTTATCATTTTTCATTCATAGTAATTCTACTTCATGGGAAAAATCTCCTACCTTAAATTGTTACAACATTCACAGTACATTGAAAAAAGAAAACACATCCATATCTCTAGGGTCATGTGTTGCCCCTCGTATCAAAGCTATCTAGATTGCTCACACTTTCCTCACATTTATTGTTCCACACTTAGTGCCACTCACAAGTTGGCTGCTTGTTTAATATTCTAAACATAATCACTATCTTTGCTGGAATACAGCTTTCAGAAAAGACCTTCTGTGTTGCCTATCAGTCCACTGCTTCAAGGCACGGCTAAGGAGGCGCTCTGCCCCACCAGGGCTTTCCCAGTTCGGTTTCCAGAAGGATGCAAACCTCCGAGTGTCCCAAACTGAAGGCAGTATAAAGACCAGGGCCAAGTTTTAGCTCCTGAATTCATCTCTAGAATGTGACTAATACGTGCTACCAAGTGAATTCCCAAGACCAGGTTCATCTTCAACAACATACAAAGAAAAAGCAGACAAATTCTGTAGTATTACATACTCTAGTTATGCTGTGTCCCCTTGTTGGTACAGATTATGAAGTCTGAACTCCAGGCCCACAAATAAGACAAGAAAGGAATGCCAGAAATTCTATGCAGAAATCAGGGTTTCATGTCCCTAAAAGACAAGTTACACAGTTACCCTTTTATAAAGCTAAATATCTGATACTGATACAGTAAGTATCGCCTACAGCATTATTCTGAGTACAGCTGGCAGTAACGACCATGACCCTGCTCTCAGCGAGTGCACGACAGCAACGGCTGCAGAGCACATCTCTGGTCGAGGCCCTCAGTGGTGCTTTGATCCCTAGCACCACCATCCCCACAAAAAATAAATGAAAGAAGTATAACTGTTAAGTCAGACCTGCTGCAACCGTACTGGTAGTGGTCAGTGTGACAAACCAACAGTTGAAAACAACAAAATATTATGTGGGCTAAACAAGGACCACACAAAGTCAAAATGTAAAAGGACTAATAGGGATTTTGCATGTTTTTTCACCTTGAAAAATCTCCAATTGAAGGCCAGAAAAGCTGGACATGGTGGTACGCCGAGTCAGCTCCCTGGGAGGCCCACGCGGAAGCTTGCGGCCAGTCTCCGCAGCTTGGTGAGGCCACCTGGGAGCACAAGTGTAGAAGGGCTGGGGATGCTGCTCCACGTGCAGTGTGGCTAGCACCCCTGGGTTCCGTCCCTAGGTGCCCTCCTCTTGACAGAGCCCTCCGTGCGGGTGTCGTGTGTGTGCATGCGTGTCAGAGCCACTGAGAAATAGCCAATACTTGGGGAGGGAAGGAGGAAAGGAGAAAGAGTGCTTGTTGGAAAGAGACACAGAATTCCACAGCCAAGACCAAGACCAGCTGAGTAACATTCCCAGAAGAACGGGTACGTGCAGTCTGGCCGTGACAAGCCCACCCACCTAAGGGGAAGAAAAACAAAGCAGTCCGGTAGCTTCCACTCAAGGACGGAGTGGAAGCAGATCACTGGCTAACTCATCCCAGAACCTAACAACCATGACTCAGAGATCGAAGAAGGTAATTCAAAGGGGAAAATGGCCAAGGAAGAAAAAGACGACTAAACCCACAAACAGGTAAAGCTGTGAAGGAGTACAGAGCTGCCCTGAAATTCTTGGAAAGCTGTCTCCACTTAGGTATGGAGGCTGGATGAGACACGAGTGCAGGAGAGACGGGGACGGGGGGGGAGAGAAGAGAAACCGCACAGCGCACCGCAGGAGAGTTGGCTTGGTGAGGTGAGGGGCTTCTGGTGGCGGTGGTGAGAGGGGGCTTTCTTTCACAGAATGCCACACCTGAAGCCAGCACTGTGGGTAGCTAAAGGGGCACTCAGGGTCCAGCGGTGGGGACACTCTCGCAGAAACAAGGCGGCGCAGGACCGATCCAGACATGCAGGGTCGCTTTGGGCGCTGCAGGCCTAGGAGGATATGTGTCTACCCCACCACGTTCTCTGGTAGCAGAAGCAAGAAACGCAAGGCGTTTTCTCACCTTGGTCAGGGCCAGGGAGGGTCCAGGGCCTGGTCGGAGCAAGAGCAGGCGTCTGGCCAGAGGCTCAGTAGCCACTGAGCTAAGCAGAGAGGGTGCGGGGTGTCCCTGAGGATTTGACCAAGACAGAGAACTTGCCAGAAAGCATGTGTGACATCACTTAGTTACTGCTATTGAGAATGCAAGTTGTTGAAACTTGTCTGTAATGTACTCTGCAAATGCATAACCATAGATACTGACTTGATAATCCTAAAAATTAAAGCAAACCCAATAGAAAGATTTAAGTACAGAGATGTTTAAAGTATATTTTATGCATTGTTTTGAGAAAGGCTTGCTTCATGATCAAAGTATACTTTAAAATAAAATGGATTATCTCATAAAAAGGGTGAATGCATGATTGTATGTCCGTATGATACACTAACCATGGAGCTGTTAAGAATCATTCTGTTTAAGAACATTAAATCTCATGAAAAAGAACAATTTAAGAACAATGAATCGCATGCAAAAGCACATACAACTTTAAAAATTTAAAAAGCAGGGCACACAAGTGTGCACACTTATGACCGCAAATGTGGAAGGCGCGCACCTGCAGCGGCCCTCGTCCCTTGACACACGGAGCCAAGTTACAGCTAACGGGCAGCAGACACAGGCTTCAGGCTTTACTGTGCCATACAGCCATCTCTCCTTTCATAATTACAGAAGTAGTTCTAGCAAAGATAATGGTGTTCAACAAATGCTGCTGGAAAATTTGACGTCCACATAGCAAGCAAGTATCTCACAACATACACAGCTACATCACAGATTTAAATAGAAAATTCAAATTACACAACTTCTAGAAGGAAACAACTGAAAATCTCTGAGTCATTCAAAAATTGTTGGGACTGGTGAGATAGCTCAGCAGTCTAAGCACCTGCCTGGTAGGGGCAAGGACCCCGGTTCATTCCCCAGTACCACATGCCACACCGGCCCCAGAACCCTGGGCACACTGAGCCGGCCTCCGAGACTGTGCATGGTGGTGCAAGCCTGTAATCCCACTGCTGGGGAGGCTGCGACAGGAGTATCACTATGAGTCTGAGCTGTGTAGCAAGATCCTGTACCAAATAAATGAATAAATAATAAATACCCCCAAATTGTTTTCAGTACCCAAAGCACAACCCATAAGATAACAAATTGATATATTAGATCTCATTAAAACTTAAAACTGTTCTTCAAAAGATACTGTTGAGACAATGAAAAATAACACACCACCAGAAGACTAGAACAAAACCCTTACAAAGTAGATATCTAATAAAGACTCTTATATACATAAAGACTCCAGAATAAAGAATTTCCAAAACTCAACAATATGAAAACAAACACTTGAAAAATGAATAATCAGAACATTCATTTACCAATGACAATACATGGAAGGCAGGAAGCCTGTGACAAGTGCTCAACCCTGCTGGTCACTAGGTGGAGCAAATGAACACTGCAACGAGACACAAGCTTGATGACCTCTACCCACCAGGGTGACTAACTAAAATCACAAATACTGAGGATGTGACATGCTGATGCCGACGTGGAGGGAGCAGAAGCCCTATCTGCACAGCAGGAAGGGCAGAGGCGCTCTGGAAGACAGTGGGCGACTTCTGGAGAAGCTAGCGCATGCCTAGATATGCACAGCCATCTCGAGCTAGGCCAACACGTGCCTTCAGGGAGACTTGCACCTCAGTAGTCATGGCAACTCTGTAATAGTCAAAACTAGACACAGGGGCTAAGGAGGTAGCTCAGGGGTCCAAGGGCCTGCCTGCAAGCGCAAGGACCCAGGTGTGACCCCTGGTACCACATGCCGTGCGGGCCTGGGTGCCCAGCCAGCCAACCGAAACTGTGCGTGGTGGCACACGCCTGTAATCCCAGCACTGGACAGGCTGAAACAGGAAGAGCACTGTGAGTGGACTGAGACCCTGTATCAAATAAATAAATAAATAATAAAAACCCCCAACTAGATACAACGTGAATATCCATCAGTGAGTAAATAGATGAACAAGCTATAGTAGATTCATACAACAGGCTACTAATTAGTGATGAAAGGAAATAAAATATTGGTGTATACGATAATGCAGACAGACCTCCAACTCATGATATGTAATGAAGGATGTCAGGTAAGAGTATATGTTAGATGACTCCATTTATGTAAGTGTCTAGAAAGCTAAAAATGCACTACAGTGACAGAAAGCAGATGCAGGGTTATGTGGGGACAGAAGGCAGCAAAGGAAAGCGAAGGACTTCACAAAGGAGCATGAGCGAGCTTTTGAGAATGATGGTATCTCACAGTCCTCACTGGTGACGGTTTCAGAGAACACCTATGTCCCCAGGGGGAATGCTGCACACTCCACATGTGTAGTTTATAATATGAACTATATCTGAAGAAAGTAATGAAAAAAATGGCCAACTTTTTATGTTGGAAAAAAACCCAGTATTAAAAACGAGAAACAAATCTACATATGAATCTACTGAAACATGAAAAAAACCCTGAGAACTGAGAAGCTAAAAATTTTTATACAAGAAATGATTTGAACTAAAATCTCTTCTCGATAGAGAGGGAAAAAAAGCCAAGAAAACGTGAGGAATATCAGTTTAAATGTCAGCTGCTGGCAGCCCCTGCTACAAGGGGCAGTCCCTGCTATGAAGGGGCAGCCCCTGCTACGAAGGGCAGCCCCTGCTACTAGGCACAGCCCCTGCTATGAAGGGTAGCCCCTGCTATGAAGGGCAGCCCCTGCTACGAAGGGCAGCCCCTCCTACTAGGCACAGCCCCTGCTACGAGGGGCAGCCCCTGCTATGCAGGGCAGCCCCTGCTACTAGGCGCAGCCCCTGCTACGAAGGGCAGCCCCTGCTACGAAGGGCA
>NDGM011254930.1:8803-20377 GCA_002564305.1 Octomys mimax | reverse complement strand
AATAGAGGGATTTGTTCTAATGGTGTTTGTAAATAGGATATCTTGTCCGCATCTTGTACAGCATTTAACCACTAGGAAGATAGTATGCAATGTGTTAATTACTGAAACTGTCCTACCAGTTTGGTTTGAAACTGTCTCATTGATATTTGTTTCTCAATAAAATTTTGGAAAAAGAATAAAATTAAAAAAGGTAAAATTATGAGAATGGGTAGGGAAAAAACATAAATATAATCTAGATGTATTTATGAAAAATAATTACAAAAATCTAACAATTAAGAAATGAAACAGTGCATCCAGCATAAATCTATTAATATTAAATTAAAAATCAAAAATTATAATTTAGGTTTAAAGATAAGTAATTTTACAAGTAACAGAGTGAATAGTGATGCTTATTAATTATATTATGCAAGGTGAAAATTGAAATATTCATACTAATTATAATAGTTTGTTTTACAATATTATAGAGAAGATATTACCAGAATACAGAAGACATCTACAAATAACTATATAGATATCTAATTGATAGATAAATATATAAATTTAGTAGTACATTTGTACAAAGTATTACTTCATCATTAACATTGTACATATGTGTATATAATAAGTGATACACTCAACAATGTGGATGAATATTACAAATTTTGTTTTCCAAAAGCAAAGGAGAAACACTGGGCCAGGGATATAGCTCAGCAATACAAATGACTACTTGGTGAGCACAAGGTACTAAGTTCGATTCTTAGTACAAAAAAATTTTTTTGAGTGATAAAAAATACTGTACAAAAAATACAGTATATACAACATGTTTCCATTTAAAATTCTGTAATTCCTGCACTCCAGGAGGGTAATGGAGAGTGATCAAAAGTTATAGCACAACTTGTTGAATTAAGCGACTTAGAGAGACAATGTCTCAAAAGAAATGGCACAGTGCAAAGGACTGGATTTATTTCTTGACAACATAATAAAGAAATAAACAAGCGAATAAATAGCAGGGGAAAGTTAATATATGATTAAAATAAGAAGAGTATTGCTTCTGGTGTATTGAAGATGAAAACTGACATTGAAGAGATATGAGAAATTTGAGGGGAGATAACTTGATAGGTGTTTGAACATGGTTATCCATTTGTCAGAAATTGTTGAATAGCTTATTCATTTCACTGTAAGTCAATTTCTTTCAAGTGAAGGAAAAAATAACTTTAGTGCAGATGTGTTCTGGTGCTTGAAACTTTGAAGTAATTCAAAACCTACAGCACATTTTTATATTAAATAAGTTGATGTACGAACAGATGTGTAGTGAAGCGTAAATAGCAACTCACTGAGGATAAGAAAACCACAGTAGTGGGCATATGTGGCCCTTTATTGTTCAACTCTTTCAAATTTTGTGTTCATTAATCAATATGCAATAAGACAATGGGAAAAACAAAAATGTCTTTCTCATGTCAAATTATGAAAATTAAAAAGAAAGCCACTTTGTCAACAATTCCAGATTAAAAAAATAAAATGAATACCATAACTGAAAAAAATTAAACTAAACCTTCATCTATCCTAATCTATAGCTTATAGTAGTTTCCAGAGGAATAGTCAGAGCCTTAAAAATTTGCCTCAATGAAAATGTAAATTGAGAAATACCTTTCTAATTTTTCTAGTCAAATCTCTAAAACTATAAAAATCTTAATAGGTATAGGAAATAAAAACTAAAAACTGTAATTAATTAAATTATGATTTAAAAATATGAATTAAATGTTTAAATTTCAAGGGGAACAAGAGAGGTGGGATGGGGAAAGGAAGGAAGGTAGAAGAAAAATAATAGAAGAAAATGGAAACAGAGCTTTTGTAAGTAAACGGAGAGGAGAGCCATATGGAGGGGAGGGGAATCGGGAAAAAAAAGCAGAAGCAAGATATATTGTGTACAGAAGCAAATTCCTTATGACGAATGTGATCATTACGTATATCTAAAATGTTCCAACAAAATGCTTGAATATGGAAATTAAAAGTGGTTCTAAATCTAAATACTGATTCTTTTAAAATGGTAACAAAAACACATATTAACATTAAATTCGGCCAAGAAATAAAGCAAGAAATCTTCTAGTTGATTATTTTTGATAATAGCAATAATTTAACAATCCACAGGAACAGGGTAATTTAGCTAGAAACCTTTGTGTTGCATGAGGCTGTACAACTACACATCTAGAAGCAGAGCTGATTTGATGCTCCTTTGAATTACATGCCCTTGTTCTTAGTTATTTGTACATGATATTCATATTCCTTCATATAAAGCAGGAAATAACTACTGAGTCCAAGAAAGAATGGAAACCATGACAGAATACTTAATGCATCAAATACAAAATGTAGACTTATGTAAAATAGAAATGTTCACAGGAATGTACAATAAGTAACACACAACAGCACAGCCCGCAGAAATGAAACTGGTTTCATGTGAAAGTTCAAGGTAAATACTGACGACAGCAAAGGACCAGAGCCACAAGTTTCCAAGAGATCTTTTTATCATTTCGTTGACATCATCTGCATGGCCCTAATACTACATGCATTTTTCTGAAACCTTCAAAACCAGAAAGAAAAGTTGGGTTTTGCTTCTAATGAGAAGCTATTAAGTGGTGCATGGGGTAGTAACAGAAATTAAGCGATCACAGGAGATCAAAGGGTACAGAGCGAAGTTTGCTCCCAGTCTCAAAGAAAACTGGACCTGGACTCTTAGACTTCCCTCTGCAAGTCGTGAGCGCCTTCTCCTCCGCGATGCTCCTCACCTTGCCACGCTGCATGTGGAGAGAAGCCTCTGCTGGCTGTGAGTCCGAGTCAGCTCCGCCTCTGCTATGTTGTGAGCGCGGCGCCGCTGTGGTGAGTGAGGAGCTGACACACAGGCCTCCTCTCCGGACCGGTGTAAAACTGCATGGGAATACTGACCAAGTGGAAAAGAAGACATGTAAAGTATTGGTTCTCAAAGAATATTTTCTGAAAAATGTAAGTAAATATATTACAAAACGAACTTACATAACAAATATTCTATAATCTGATAATATATGAAAATTAACCCAAAGTACAATAGTTTTCAATGGTACAAAAAATAACCAGTAAAAAGACATACAGAAAAAAGTTCTTTTGAGGGGCCAGGGAGATAGCTCAGTAGAATAAGCACTTTCCTGGCAAGTGCAAGGTCCTGAGTTCAATCCCTGGTACAAACTAAAGCATCTGCTTAGGCAGAGTGCAGCATCCAGGGTTCAGTCCCTGGCATGCTGTGCCGGCCCAGTCAACAGGGCTTGCTGAGACGGCGATTGAGACTGGTCGTGGTGGCGTGCGCCTGTAATCCCAGTGCTTGGGAGGCTGATAACAGGAGAATCACTCGAGTCCGATCTACGTAGTGAGACCCTGAACACCCTGTAGACCCTTCCCTAAATACAGAAAAAAAAATTCATTTAAATTACAGTAAAATAGACTTAAGAAATAATTAGGCAAACTTTGACCAACCAATATCTAAGAACCACTGGGAAAAAAATGCTTCAAAACATGAAATACACAAAATAGATGTGGAAAAAGGAAAAACAAAGTACTCCTTGGTTTTGGATTTAACATCACAGGTAAGAAAGATAAACTTGAAAATTTTATAGGTAAAGGGAAGCAACTAGAGAAACTAGTAATACTCCTAAGTGAAATGAACTGCAGCCACATGTGTAAATTGTATCAAATATTATTTGATAACAAATATAAAATGTATTGTCTCCTTAATGCAAGAAACTGAAGGAATAAATAAAAACCAAAAGGCAGAACAGATATTGTGAAAGGTAAAGAAATTGCTAGGGAAAGGAGAAAAAAAACAAAGAACAGGTAGCATTATATTATATATGATAACTAAGATAATTGCATTATTATTTTTGTTGGGTTTTTGAAGTGAACAGTTAATATCAAATTTTTGACCAATTTTTAATGCTTATATCTGATAATATGAATAATTACTTTGAAGACAGTAATATACATTATAGAAACTATTTTTCAATTTCTATCATTTTGATTTTTGAAATTCTGAACTGTTTCTGGTGTTTTATTTTCATTATCTTTTTAAAAAGAAATGCTAATAAATTCAATAACATTAAAAATCATTTTGTCAAGGAAAAGAAAAATAAACAAATTGAACTGTAAATTATACCGTCAGGAAATTTTTATCTCATATTTATCCTAAGTGGTAACTTCTGAGAAACACAGTAATCTTAAGCAATCAAGATAAAAGAAGCTCAGAACAAACTATAAAAAACAAAACAATTGCAAATGTTAACGTGCATGCAACTGTGTATATTTGTTTACCTTTGTCAAAGAAACAGAGAAATCATAAAAAATTAAAATTTTTGCCACCGGAAGATATGAAAACATTAGCAAAGGTAAAAATAGGAAAGATAGGTTACT
The DNA here is from genome assembly GCA_002564305.1 of Octomys mimax. Taxonomy (NCBI): domain Eukaryota; kingdom Metazoa; phylum Chordata; class Mammalia; order Rodentia; family Octodontidae; genus Octomys; species Octomys mimax. The sequence continues at coordinate 15,967 of NDGM011254930.1, read as the reverse complement.
GAGCATTTTGTTTGATTAGAATTTATTTAACATTTCATGACTTGACTTTTGCAATAATATTTTCTGTTAAGAACTAGTTCAACAAAGTTGAAAACATTTAAAATGTAATCCAACTACAAAAATAATTCCATATACAACTGCAAGGAAGAAAAAAGAACTTATTTATACAAATTCGACATAAAATACTCTATATTCCCAGTGGAATATAAGGACAAATGAAATTTTTTCTTTCTTTTTTTTAAATATATTTTTAGTACAGGGTCTATAGGGTCTTACTATGCAGATCAGACTCATAGTGATTCTCCTGTTTTCAGCCTCCCAAGAGCTGAGATTACAGGAGTGTGGCACCAGGCCCAGTCTCAGTTGCTGTCAAAGTGCACCCCGGGGGCAGGTCTAGTAGGACACACCAGGGTCAAATCCTGGTCCCTGTGTCTCCCTAAGCAGGTGCTTTAATCTGCTGAGTTATCTGGCTAGCCCTCAAAAAGAAATTTTTATCTTTAGTTAAAAGCTTTGTTTATGATAGTTAGATTTGTGTGATAAATTTGAAACTGATTCTTTGAAACTTTATAATATAACAAGTAAGAGCACATATTGAAACTGATGAGACTACATTTGTTTTCAACTGCTGAAGAAAAGACTTACAAATTTAAATAGGAGAAGAGGAGTAATAACATAATATAGAATTTGTGATGTCATTATAGATAAAAATTTCATTATTTTTAAATGCATATTTTCTATCTTTGTCCCAAAACTTTCAGTAATAATGCACAATAGCAATGTGTGTACTTAGCACATACATTTTGACTTATGAATTGTAGCTCCTTGGAAAATATCTGAGTCTAGAACTCTTCAGGGAAATAGGGTAAAATTGAAACATAGAGCTATACCAGAGAGTAAGAAGCTCTCAAAGTTTGATAGATACATGGTATTACAATGTTGAAAACATGTTTGAAGACTTTGCCTATTGACAAAACCTGGAGTAATATGAATGCCAAAAAATGATGAAAATGGATAGTGACACATTGAATAAAAAATCAATAAGCCATAGAAGTATTAATTTTCAAAGAGAAGGGGAGGAAGGAAATCAAGCAAAATCCCATTTTTTTCCCAGAAAAAAATGGCAAGTAATGCATGAGAAATGGTCAAATTAGAAAAAAAAAATACCACTTGCAATTAACACTGTAGTAATTAACTGAGTCACAAATCATAAGTTGGTGGTGCCAGGCATAGTGGTGACACAACTGAAATCCCAGCACCTGGAAGGCTGAGTTAGGAGGATTACAGGGAGTTCAAGGTGAGCCTGGACTAAATAGTGAGACCCTGCCTCATAACATTAAAAAAAAAAGATAGTGACTTAAATATTGCTGGGGAACATGGCCTAAATATATATATATATATGACCTTACAATTAGTTATTCATTTAATGGGAATAATAAGATTATTGAGAAGAAATTTGGAGATTATAAACTTTTCCAAATGGTCAAATTTGATACCACAAATGTTTGAAAAACTAACACCATTCTTCTGCTATGACTCACCAGGAATGATGTAAGTCATCCATGTAATAGTTTTGTGCAAACATTTATTTGAAATTTCATCATGAGGAAACACAAAATTCAAATGAAAGTCATTCTACAAAACAAATGGCAGCCTTTCCTCAAGCCCAAGGATGTTTTGAAGAAGAACAAAATGGATAGGGAACTATTGTTGGTTAAAGTAGACAACAGAGTGATTGCAATGAAGAGCATTGATTGGGAAATAAAGTTTAGAGAGAAAGGCAAATGCAACTTTATTGGGACAGCTGGGGAAATTAGTATATGAAAAATATTTGATAATTGAATCTTAAATTCATTTGGATAAAATTATTGACCACATAGGAAGTATTTTCTTATGATTACGTAATTAAATAGAATTGGTAAACTACTAAAATTTGGTGAATGTAAAGGAAAGATACTACTTAGTAAATTTTATAAAAATCTAGGAGAAAAAGTAATCAAAGAAGTCACATAAATTCTTAGAATCAAAATATCTTTTTTGTTTCTAATGTGAGATAAAACATTGCTCTAGCTTGGTGTGGAGAGATGCACCTGTAATTCCAGCCATGCCAAAGGCTGAGGCAGGGGTGCCACAAGCCCAAGGCCAACATGGTTTTGAACCAATTAATCTGGTTCCACCTTTGTGGGCTGAGCTGCAGCAGAACATCATGACTGAAGGGCATGATGGAATAAAGCTGCTTGCCTCATGACAGCCAGAAAGCAGAAAGAAAGGGCAAAAAAGGGGGAAAATGTCAGGGAGGAGCTGTGGCCCCCGAGTTCTTCCAAGTCTGGGATCCATTCCCTTCAGTCAGGCCCTGTTTCCTGTTGTCACCACTGCTTCCCTCTATTGCTATCACATTATGTTTTTTTGAAAAATGTATTTGGTACAGGGTCTACAGGGTCGCACTATGTAGATCGGACTCATAGTAACTGTTTTCAGCCTCCCAAGACCTAGGATTACAGGCACGCTCACCATGCCATCTCAATCCCAGTCTCAGCATGGCCTAAGGGTGGGACTAGCCCAGCAAGCCAAAGATCAACACTGGCTGCTGCTCTCTGCCTAAGTGGGCACTTCAGTCCACTGAGCAGGCTGGCTAGCCCTACATTACGATCTTGTCAGTGCATGAATGTACCGATGGAGTGGGAGCCTCAGGGTCTGTGATCTTCTGAGTGCCTCCCCTCTGAGAATATGAGAGTGCTGGGCAACACCTGAAATCTAAATAGTGACAACACATGGCCAGGGCTAATGTCTAGAATGTATAAAGAATGCCAAAAGCTGAATAGCAAAAGATAACAGTAAAAATATAAGCATTAAAGAATGGGCCTTGACTACAAATAGAAATTTCTTAAAAGAAGATGTACAAATGGACAATAGGTGTATGATAAATATCCAACATCACTGATCATGAAAGAAATGCAAATCAAAATGACTGAGATTATCAGCTCACCCCAGTCAGAATGGTGATGATAAAAAGACTAAAGATCACAAGTGCTGAGGATGACACAGAAAAGAAAACTCTTGCACTCGGTTGGAATGTACTGGAGTAATGTCATTATGGAGAAGAATATGAGAACCCTTGAAAACCACTTGAAGTAGAACTACCATATAGCAGTCCCAATGGGAGCACATATCCAAAGACAACAAAATCAATAAATTTCAGCGACATCTAAACACCTTTGTGCATTATAGCATAATTCAGAATATACAAGAAATGGAAACAAGGACATCGTCCATCATCTAATGACACTGGCTAAAGACAATGCTATCCAGATACACAAAGCAATACTATTAAGCCACAGGATAATAAAATCTGGTAACTTGTTATAATGTGAATAAAACTGGAAATCATTATATTAAGTGAAATAAAACAAGCACTAAAAGACAAGAATTGAACAATCTTCCCCATATGTAGAATCTAGAAAAATGATTTCATAGAAGTTGAAATTAGAGGTTTCAGAAGCACAATAGAGTAGGAAGGAGGGAAGAATAGAGAGAAGTTAATCAATGGCTTCTAAGGTATAGGCAGGTAAAGCAAGCTATAGCTGCAAAAATTTAGAATAAATCATGTATAATTTAAATTCTACTGTGTTCTCACCTATTAGTGTGACTATAGATAACAATAATGCATTAGAGATTTCAAAGGTAGAGGAAAAAAATTTTGTATGTTTTTATGATAAATGTTTGAGGGTAAACATGTGTTTAATCTGATTTAAATATTACATAATATATACATATATTGAAACATCATATGTCGCTTCATCAATATGTATTTTTATGTTTTTATGTATCAGTTAAAAGTAAATTTAATTTAAGAAAAGCAGATTTGGTATGAACATTGCTATGCGACACACTGATTCTTTGAATTAACATTCTCTAAGCTGTAAATCCTGTATTAAAAATGCAGTTTTGGTGTAAGCTTTCCCTAATCTAGAAGTCAATTCCCTTCTAAAGACAAGAGCAACATCAAGTGATAAAGAATAAAATGGAATTGTCAAGGGTAATATATGCTCTCATGGGTCTGTCTCTGTCTCTGTCTCTGTCTGTCTGTCTATCTGTCTGTCTCTCGCTCTCTCTCTCTCTCTCTCTCTCTCTCTCATTGTAATTGCATTGGCAAAGCACAGATGGTCCTTGTATTTCAGAGATGGCTTCAGATTTAGGTGGCTAAAGTACAGGGTAGGCAACTTTTAGCCTAGGACTTCCAGGACTTCTAGGAAAAAGTCCTAGAAAGAGAGAGTGATGGACATGGCACAAGGCCATAGGACACATGCTCTCAAGGTTGGCCATGGCCATATGTTGGACTTCTGGCTAGTGGAGTGTGATTCTAGTGCTATTTCTACTGCATTATTTTCTTTGACTGAATTTGAACAATGGCAAGAACATCGACAGAAGTCATCTATCACTGTGAGTTACTGAATCAAGCTGAAGGTGACTACTTTTGAATTTTTTATGGTTTCTGTTTTTCCTTTGATTCCATTTAAGTCATTCTGTTTGGCACAGTTCAACTCACTAAACTAGGAAGCTGTTGCAAAACCTGAGGATATACTATATATAATTTAATTTTACACTGTGTATAATTTAATTTAATTCACTTTGAATATCCCCTGTATCCCTTTCCTGCAGAACCTGTTTGACCAATATACACAGTGCTAACAAAGATAAAACATAACCTTAACTAGTACAAAATAAAAGAAGCCCAAATGCAAATTATATTGATGAGTCAGGTGAAAGGAACAAGCAGAGTTGAGAGAACTCAAGGAAAGAAAAAAGACATGGTGCGAATTTAACTTGGACCAGAGTTTCCCATATCAATCACCTGGAATCATTAAAGGCCATGAAGTAGAAAGTAGGACAGAGATGGCGAGGAAGTGATCTCTTGACGGGAGAGGCTTAAGGACAAATGCACTGCACAGATGTGTTCAAATGGGAACTTTCAAACAATTTTCTCAAAATTATACTGTTTTATTTAACGATATGAAGGTTGTGGGCATTCTTCATATCAGTTCATAAAATATTTAGAAGTTGTTACCTGATAACTCAAAAAAGTTCCTGATGAGGACAGTTGATCCCAAGACCTAGCCAAAATGAAAGCTCGTGCCAACGCAGCCCTGGCATCTGGCTCCATCACAAAGGCAATCCCTTAGATGCAAAAGCATCTGCTCTCCTGCTCACTGCCTATGTTCAAATGAAAGCTATTTGATAAAATATTTATAAGTATCACCTCTCCTGGTGGCCGGGTGGAAATAAAGTGGTGAGAAATCACATTTCTAATAAATATATGAATAGCTACTCAGTGACCACCCCTTGACATGAACATAATTTATAATTCCTTATTCTTTTTCAATGTGTGCCTTCATGTCAGGAAATTTCACTAAAAATGTCCAATGTCTCTAAGTCTTAGTGTCCAAAATAAAAGGATTCTGTCAATATAGTCAACAGAATTCCATTGGTGGGAATTTTTCCTGTTTAAAAAGAATTAAATTGTTATCTTAGTCACTTAATAGTTAGTCTCTTGAACATGTGTTCTGTGTCATATGCTGGCACAAGTGCCATTGACAGAGAATCAAACTTGACCCTCTTAAAACCACCTGTGACTGATTTATTCTAAAAGAAGTAATAAATAAAGTGTAAAAATAGGTTTGTTTTTATGATATGTATAAATATGGATTGCTTGAAGTTTACTTTGAAGCCAAATCCATTTAAGAAAAATTAATTAAAAGCTATTTGCCATTTAGTAGGTTTCTTTTTAAAATGTCAACAGCCAGATCTCTTTTAATACAGCACAGAATTTCTAAAATTCTTTCCTTGCTGTCAAAGACAACCTTCATATGGACTTCTTTTCATTCTATCATCCCCTACACACACACACACACACACACACACACACACACACAAACACACACACACACAAATTCTGTGGTCTCTCAATTCTTTATTACACAGTCAACCTTCATATGGACTTCTTTTCATTCTATCATCCCCTACACGCCCACACACACACACACACACATACACACACACACACACATTCTGTGGTCTCTCAATTCTTTATTACACAGATCATCTCAGCCTCTCTTAATTGCCCATGTAACAAGTGTTGGATTGGTTAGGGAGGTGTTACATATCCTTCTGTCAGCATTTTGTAAAAGAAAGAAAGGTATGTTTTTGTTATGGTTTTTATCCAGGTGTCCACGTAAAGCCTCAGGTAAGCCATTGGTCAGACTTCTAGAGTCTGTGATTAACTCATGATCCATTAGGTTTATGAGTGTAAGTGCTTGTTGAGATTATGGCTGTAAGTACTGCTGGGATTGTGGATGTGAGTGGTGCACCCACCCTGGGGTGCATAGCAACACAAGGGAGGCAGACTTGCTCTCTGTGGTCATTTTGTTACTGCTACTCCTCCCTTGTACTCTCCCTGTTTTGCTGTTTCCCACCACTGTGAACTGCTGCCCTCAGTCATATGCCACTCTGCTTGGAGCCAGGTGAATAAGGACTGAAACCTCCATGAACTGTGAGCTACATAATCCTTTCCTTCCTTCAGTTTGAGTGTCAGGTATTTTGTCCCATTAATGAATGAAAAATAACCAAGATAAAATTTATAATGCCTTTTTCTCTTACAAACCAGTCTCTTTAATTCTCTTTCTTGTTTGAGTGGGATTTATAAAAGAAAGATGCAGGAATCTTTCTGAATTCAGCTTTGCATTGTGCATCCTGGTTCCTTCTAAAAATTCTAGGAACTTAAAGTATTGGAGTTTCTCATGGGAAATGGCCAAAGAGAGATGGGTTGCTCTCATTTTTAAAGCTATTCTCGGAAAACAATTGTATAAAAGACAAGGAAAGCAAATGAAATCTGGTAACAAAAGTAGAGTTATGAGTACTTTAAATCTAAACTATACATAATGTTTCCTCAAAGTTTCACAAAGGGCATTAGAATTATATTGTTTCTCAAAATGTTGACTTTTTTTAGTTGCTTTTCACTTACTTCACTTGCCTGTCAGCTGTCCATTTCCAAATGTCATCGTCTCATTTGTCCATTCTGTAAACCTTCCTTTTTACCAAATCTCTGTATCCTTCTCTCTCTCTCTCTCTCTCTCTCTCTCTCTCTCTCTCTCTCTCTCTCTCTCTCTCTCT
>NDGM011254921.1:3306-13448 GCA_002564305.1 Octomys mimax | reverse complement strand
GGGGAAGGAGGAAAAAGAGAGGGAGGGGAAAGGAGGTGGAGGGAGGAAGGAAAGAACAAAAGAAGGGAGGGGGAAGAAAGGAAGGAAAGAAGGAGGTGCGGTTTCCATGTCCCACGAGCTGTCCACCATCTGAATTCCTGTAGGTTCACAAAGGACCGAGCAGAAGCCCAGTCCTGCTGCAAACCCCTCTGGGGGATCTTAGAACTGTTGTACAAACATGTCGCAGAATGCATTAGCTGTGGCGGTCCCCAGCTATAGTCCCAGCACTCTTGAGGCTGAGGCCAGCCTGAGCTACAGAGCAAGGCCCTGCCCCAAACATCAAACCAACCAACCAGGTTTTAACCAAGAGCCACAGCTCAGGCTTTCTGGTAGCGGAGAGCCACGGGCTGCTCTAGTCTGAGGCCACTAGATTCACTCATCCTTCGCATTCCCTCCCCAGGCTTTCACAGGGCATCAGGAGGAGGAGCCGCTCTTGCACACTCATGAGAAACACATCCTAATGATGTTGTGGACCTCATGGGGGCACAGATGCGCGCAGCCTGAACGCGTTTACAGTTATCTCTACTGATGAGTCAGGGTTGATGCTAAGTGTCTTAGAAAATAGCTGTTTCCAAAATTTTTTCTTTGATATCATTCCAATCCTAATTATGCAAAATTGTTCACTGAAAATTCAAGGCTTTTACTGGCTGGGTCTCTCTCTCTCTCTCTCTCTCTCTCTCTCTCTCTCTCTCTCGTAAATACCCACGTATCTGTTTCCTAGATTCAATAGTATTAACCTATTACCTTAAGTGGTTCACCAAGTTCTTCATGTTGGAGTATGGAAATTACCAATGGCACGACTTTTCCCTCTAGAAACTATAGTGTGCATCTCTAGGAAACAAGAACTAGCTGCTTCCTGCGTAACCAGAATTAACTCAGCTGACAGAATTGCCCGTCCAGCAGCCACTCAGCCATCCAGCTGCCATAGCTGGGCAGTTTCTGGCCCATTCTCAAAATGTCTCTTACAGTCGGCTTGTTCAGACCAGGCTCCAAAGAAGAATGGTGTTCAGTATTGTTTCTTCAGACCTAAGTAGAGAATGAAATTACACACAGAAAGGCAAGAACAGAGACAGGGAGGAAAAAGCAGCTCAGGACAGGCATCTCAAGCTGTCCTCCAAGGGCCCACCCACCAACCGCTACCCAGAGCATGTCGCCTGTCTCAAGAGCACCGTGACCCCACCTGCTGCCTTCCTTCATTACTTTCCACACTTACACTTCGCAGGTGTGTCCTATCTGTCTGTCCATCTTGGCCTGGCTCACACTGGCCACTGCTTAGAAAGAAGATGGCTTCCAAAAGTGATGGCATTCCCTGGTTATAATTCTGTGGTTCATCTATTCCAGGGTCTGTCTCTTTGCTCCCTCTCTGTTTTCAGGATGTAAAGAGGCTGTGATGCCATTTGAATGTATTTCAGTTCTTTGATTAGTTTTCTTCTTTTCTTTCTCTTCCTCCTCCTCCTCTCCTCCTGCCATTCCTTCTTCTCCTCTTCCTCCTTCTCCCCCTCCTCCCTCTTACCTTACTGCTCCTTCTCCTTCTCCTGCCCTTCCTCCTCCTGCCCCTCCTCCTCTCTTCCTTCCCCTCCTCCTCCCTCTTCCCTTCCCCTCCCCCTCCTCCTCCACTCCTCCTCCCTTCTTCTTCTTATGCCATTTATCACATTCCTGTGACTCTCATAGTACCCTTGACTAGATCTGGGGCTATCTTCTGATGAGATCGTTCAGAAGTGGCGCAGTCTACTTTGTGCAGCATCTCATCAAGAAGCACACAGTGTCTGGCAGTGCCACCTCTCTAGGCTGAGACCCGTGACTAGTGAGGAATCTGGGGAAGGTGGAAGGCGCTGGAACGCTGGGATCCCAGGAATGGAACTCCCTGGCTTCCCTGTTGTGTGCCGAGACCCTTCCTTGACTCTCTTAGCTCTTAGGGTTGGCCATAGATGATTCAAATTCTAGCCATCTGTAGGGAGAAAAATATTGTCTTCTCCTGAACCCTCCCCAAGTTCTCAGCTGATGCCCCGTAGCAAGACAGAGGAACAAGTGATATGAGTGAGTCGTTGTTTAACCAGAGTCTCCTGTGGCAGCCCCCCAAGGGACCCAAAAGACTGTGCACATTATTGTCAGGCTTGAGGACTGAACATGAGCCTTGCTCACTTGGTGCCAAGGGTGTGGCTTGGTGTCCCAAGTGGTGGGACGTAGCCGGGCCTGTCCCTCCAGGCCTTTGGTGCCAATGCTCTATCTTCCTTTCTTCCTGCGAGTGCAGGGCAGGACAGAGATTCCCAAGAAAGGGTCTCCTGACCTACTTTCAGGGCAGGCGAGTCAGAGTTTGTTTATGACCATTTCTCCCACAGAAAGGCCAGAGAAGGTCGGAAAAGGGTCTTTCTGCTTCAACAGTTTTCTCAGTTTCCAAGATGCCATATTTGGGGGAGCTTTGCTGACACACAATGCCTACTACAGTTGAAGGCCACAGTTCATCCGTAAAGCAGGCTCTGCCTCATCAACAGGGGCTTAGCAGTTACCCTAAAATAGAGCTTTGACTGGGAAAGAGCAGAATCCTTTCCTTCTATTTATCAGTTTCCAGAGTGAGGAGTTGGTGCAATGGCCTACTTAAAGAAAACAAGTGGGGATTTGCTTACTGGTTTGTTTTCTGAGTATCATGGATGCCGAGTATTCAGTGAACTTCTGTCTACTGCAATCAAGGATTCCTTTGGATGCTTCTATTGCTCTGACTTTGTGCTGTCAAGTTGGGTCAGTACTTAAAAACCAAAATGATGGAAAGAGGCTCTCCACAGAAAACATGCTCAAAATGCTGAAATAGGCCAAGCAAGGAGGGCCACTCGCACAGACTTCGGGTTCTTCCATGAATACTTGCAAATCCTGACAGAACCAAGAGTGAGCTACCAAGTAAGCAGATTTGCCTGGGTGAGTGTGTGTGTGTGTGTGTGTGTGCGCACGCCCTGTGCATGCATCTTCCCTGCCACACCAACAGGACAAACTGAGTCAGCTGTGGCTTCCCAGGGATACAGGTGGGGACAATGACTCAAATCTACAGAAAGTAAGTCAGCATGGAGGGCTTGGTGGGTTTCCGTTTTTCTGTGTTTATTCTACTTCAACTGCAGTTATAAAAGCCAAATCAAAACTGTTCTCGGGACTTGAGACTCGGTAGTTGGGGCAGAAGTGGAAGCCAGGGTCCTGGGCAAGGCAGGGGTGGACTGAGCCCTGCGCTCCTCCAGGGCACCCACTGGCTGAGTGGGCGTGGCCAGGCAGGTGGCCGGCATCAGTGAAACCCCAGAGTGGGCCTCAGTTGCTCCACAAGGGCCATGGGGACTGACAGGAAGGCTCCTGTGATGGGACAATCATGAACAGAAGGCTGCTAGGCATTCTGCGGAGTTCGCCATAATTCTGGAAGTGCCCGCTAATGGTGCCTTACATTTTGAGTGACCTGAAATCTTGACGTAGGGGCCAAAAGCCTGGTGAAATCTTTTTGATGCACACATTTCGTACACCCACCTACCTTTCAACTCAGGTAACTATGCTGTGTTTCTTTAGTACTTAACTTCAGTAAAGATTTCAACTATCTGTATGAAATAAGGGCTGGTGTTAGCTCCATTTTCCAGATGAGGAAACTGAGGCCAAGCTAAGCAACTCACTCTAGATCTCACATCTAATGAATGAAGACACAGGATGTGAGCTGAGGCAGGGTTCCAAAGGCAGTGCTCACCCTTAACCATTCTGCTGCAACAATCACTTCCTAAGGAAGTCTGTGGTAGATGTCGGTGTCACCTAAGTTCCCCAGCACGCATCTGAATTAAATTTGTGCTTCTAGGAAGCAGAAAGATATCGATGTTTCAGGCGACAAGATTACTAAAATGAATTTCCCATGTAACTAAGGTCGAGGCTGTGCCTATCTTCTCTAGGAGGTGCCTGACCTTCCTGGCATGCTCTGGGGCTCTTGCTACAACGTGTGAGACCCAAGAATTCCGACGGCCTGGCCCTCCCGCGCCAGAGCAGACGCCTCACTCGGTGCTGGCTGGCCTGGGGATGGTCCGGGAAGGCCGTGAGCTGAACCCGGTTCTACAGCAACCCTTGCTATTCCTGCCCGGCGACCCCCTGTGTCCAGGGGTGCTTCAAGCGTGAGTGCCGCAGCAAGCTTGGTGCATGAGAATGACTCAGTGCGACCAGCTGTGTCGTGGGGTGGACGCCTCTTACCTCTACTGTGGGTTGTGAAGAGGTGGATAAGACCTAGAACACCAGGCCAGAGAGTCTCCACTTAGGGCTCTGCTCTCGCCTGCTGCGCAAAGTGCTCATAACAATGGCGAGGAATTCCCCTCCCGCAGCCGGTACACCTGTGTCCCGGGACAAGCTGGTGTTAATCCCCACGGGCCCTGCCAAACAGGCAGCGCCTTTGAAACCCACTTCCTGTGGGTCCTTCCTGCTGCGCAGCTCGGCCCTGAAGAGCTCTTTGAAGTCTCCCCGACCCCCTTGGCTCCACTTCTCCCCGCAGAGAGGCTGTGTGACTCTGGGCGAGTTACCCAGCTTTCCTGAGTGTCATCTTCTCTGCAAAGAGGGGAGCTTAGAGCCATGCGACGCGGCGCCCGGGCCACCCGCCAAGGACCGGCCCGCCCCGAGCTGCCCAGAGCATGGGCTACTTTTTGTCTTGCAGGGTGGGAGCTGCAAACCGTGAATGCTTTGAATCTACTTCTTACAAAATCACTAAGCACTGCGCGCACCCAGAGAGAAGTAAGCGAGCTACTAGGAGAATTGTAAATGCCTGAGTGAGATGATTCCTCTGAAGCAGGTGTTTTGTTTTGTTTTGTTTTGTTTTTTAAGTGCAACGTTTATCGCCTCCTGAAACGCAGTGGACTGCGTAGTTTTCCGTGCTCTAACAAGAAGTCGTCGCGCTGACGGGAACTGAGAGTGGAGGGGGCGCGGCAGGAGGAGACGGAGGCAGAGGGAGTGGCTGCGCAACGAGACCAAAGAAGAGGCCGCGCCGCGGGTGGACAGCGGGGCTGCTGCCCGGCGGGGGCCGCGTGGGGGGCCGCTGAGCACCTGGGCCTTACCGTGATCTTAGAAAACAGAATCCAGTGTTCAGAGCATCCGGCCGCAGTCTCGGCCTCCTGAACCTTCGAGGCCCGCAGGGAGGCTGAGGGGACCCGCGTCCGCGGTGGCTGTTCTAGATCCCCACAGCGGGGGGCCTTCCCCGCGGCGTCCCTGTGTGTGGTCCCGCATTCCCGGGGTCTGGACCCTCCTGGCCATTTCCAATCCTGCCCAGTCTGCTCACGAGTAAGGGACCTTTTTTGTTGAGGATTCTTGTTAAAATTAGGTTGGGGGAGAACTGCCAGGGCAATAGCTCCATAAATTGTGCGTGGAAACAAAACTAACAGGCGCGTGAAAGATTTGTATTTTGAAAACAAAACCCCAGTGGGATTCTCTCAGCAGAAAATGAAAAGGTCCTCTTAACATTCGGTTGAACTATGAGAGCCGTTTCTGCTGTCGCCAGCACTAACGCAGGTACGGCCGCGGCCGCAGCCTCGGCGGCAGGGCAGCAAATTAGCGAGGTTTTAACTGGGCTGCAAATATCAAGCGAGCTGCTTGTCATTATGCAAAAAGGGCCGGGGGCGGGAGGGGGACCGGCACCTAGCGGCAAAGCACAGTATAATTGTTTAAGCAGGCCCCACAAGTCACACATTTCAATTATTTGTTCAAACCAGCCTGCAATTAGGAGCCGCAAACAAGGCTTTTGAATGCAAAGTCAGACAATTAAAATGTTTCATGAGTGCATTAGAGAAAGAAGTTCTGAATTAGCACTTTGAATACACAAGACCTCTTTCTCTAATCTTTCGGCCCTTTCACTCTCTGAGAAAACCAGAGAAAGAAAGTGAAAGGGGAGACATTTTGGGCTGCAGTGGAAGTGATCTGGGTGTTTACTTATTTATATCAAATGCTTGGCTAATCCAGGCAAGATTGAACCAGCCTAAGCGGCCCCTCTTACATTTCAATGTTGCTTGTTGCTCGCCAGCTAGGCCTTGTCCCAGCATAAAGGCCCAGGTGCCCAAAGCCCTCTCCCAGGGGGGTCTCAAATCACTCTAAAAGTCTCTCCTCCTTCTCTCTTCGCTACGCCCCCTTCTTGCCTTTGAAGCAGCGGGGCTATTTGAACCAGTAATTTGTGACTTTCCAGGACTGAGGGCGCACCCGGTGCTGGTTGTGCTGCCGCCCAGAATGCGGGGAGCTCTGAGATTCCCTGTGTCCCGGGGGTGCTGCAGAGCAGGCCCTGGCCTCGGCAAGAAGCATGAGAAAGACTCGCATCGGCCCTGTTTCTTTGAAACACCCGCGGTGGAACCCCGTCCCCTCCCCCACGCTCGCGCCCCCTCCTCCGCCCACAGATGCCCTACGGCTATGCAAATTTTATTTTATGATTGATTGTGTTTTAGGACTCCTTTAAAACTTCGATCAGAGAGGCAGGTTTTAGGAGAGCAGGGTGTATTCAACGTAGAGCAAAAGTGCATGTTCTTCGGCGGAATGAGAAGCATGACTGGCGCAAGGGATCCGCCATTATTGCCAACTTGGTGGCCTCAACCAGGGCACTTCGTGTTGCTGCTCGGGGTGTGAGATTCACCGGAAAACTCGTATAGTTTTAGGGCGCTGATCCCCACCACGGGTTAACTGAGTGCATGGGTGCATATCTGTGTGTGCTTGCTTGTTCGCAAGTGGCTGGGAGCCTTAATTCATCATTTCCTGACTGTAGCTGATTCATGAAATGTCATTTAAAGAATCCTCTCTTATGTAGAAAACACTTTTCAAAAATTTTATCTACTTCAGGTAGGAGGAAGTTTGTTTTAAAAAATAAATGCCTTCTACATGATATTTTGAACATTAGTTATGCTATTCTTTATAAATTGCCTTGTTTGCAAGAAACTGTCCAAGATTCAAGGCACCGGTAATCCGCCACGTATCTGATAGGACCGATGAGCCTTTATATGATCAGTACAGCCCATTAGATGGAAATTTTTAATGTTTTTCCACAGGTAGTGTTCCCACGGGCTGGCATAAGATGTCTTTCCGACTCAGCCACGCACAGCTGAGGATGTAGCAAGACTGCGTTGGCATCGTGTCACTGTAACACCCGGGCCCTGTAAAAAGACAACAAAACAGGAGCTTTCTCTTTTTAGCAGGCAGTTCTGACTCTCTGCCTTTTTAAAAAACAATGCTGATTTTAAAAAATCTTCTGAAATATAGAAGCACCAACTGAAATATGCTAGATTAATTGACATTTTGTAATTTATTACATTCATTTTGGCATTCTGTTTTTGAAGGTAGCATGGGGCAATTAATTAGAGAAACTTTTAGTGTAAAATCAAGAGGAGCACATTCTTTGCCACAGGCGTGTGCTAGGCAATTTACAGCAGAAAGAGGAGGGTAGCTGTGGGAGACCTTGTGTAACATCTCACTTAGGGGCAATAGCACTCTCTTCCCCCAAACACCCTTTAAAAAATCTGCTCTGACTATGGGACAAACCTAAGTGTAGCACCCACCAGAGTCAATGATCAAAACCCTGGAAATCGTCTTTGACGTTCCCTGGAGGCTGCCAGCTCTGGGCCTGCTCGCACATTTACAGGCTCATGAGTGGTAGCTTTGTGGTTGGTGTCTTTTGCTCAAAAGAGAAGAAACTCACTGCCCATGAGTTGTGACAGTATGGTAGGCCTTGGTGACAGTATGGTAGGCCTTGGGCTCTGAACAGCCTGAAAACTGGTTCTTCAGCCTTCTGAAGATCTCTCCGGGAGTAGATATTCTGTGTCACAAGTTTCCCTCTCTGGCAGTTGTCACAAGTGGATGTCACCCCTGAAAGTGACTAAAAGAAAGCAGGAAAGAGAGAAAGCCTTCCAAGTCTGCCTTTCTAGATGGAACCTGGGCTTTGGGCCTCTGCACTGACCTGGTGGACCCCACAGGGAAGCTCTCCCACCTCGCCCAGGTTCCTCCCATTTACACTGCACCTCCCACTCGGATTCATTTCACCATCCAGAGGTGGAGGGGGAACCTTGGCACCAAGTGCCACCATTTCTGGAGCAGAGGGCTGGAAGCCAACCAGCCCTTTGGATGGCTCAGTAGGAGGCAGAGAGAAGTTTCTGCTGAAGGACACCAGTACAAACGCCTTTTATGCAAGGGGACATGGGAATACTTCAAGTTATTTACCTTCAAAAGCCGAGTGTTTGAGTCTGTGAAATGGAAAAACAAAGATGTTTAAGGGCTAAGCAGCAGGAGGAAGGCTTTTCCCAGCTGTAGAATTCGTGGATGATGAAAGGAAGACACAACAGAATGTAAAACAAACTGTGCAGTGGAGGGTGGAAAATACAGATTTGAAAGTTAAGTGTCTGGAACAAGAGAGAGATGAGTCACTGGAATTTACAAGTTATTGGAGGAAACAAAGATAGAGAGCTCAGATGAGGAGCAGCAACACCCGTAGCAAAGTAGTGTTTAGCTAGCTGCAAAACTAGGAGGCGGCAGAACTGTTCATCAACCCAGGAAAGGGATAATAATCATGGGAGACAACAGCAGATAATAACATTTGTGCCGGGACCTACAGGGACCAAATCGGGTGTTGGGCATTTATGTCACATGGTAGCACCGAGTTTTCTTCCCTTTCAACATGGTAAATCAGAGAAAATGAGGTCTGGAGGGTGCTGGGGATCCAGCAGGGAGACAGGAAGTGTGGTTGGCCACAGGGCCCAGGTGTCCCAGCCAGAAGAAAGCCATGTTGTCTGGAGGGCACAGCTCAGCCCGCTGAGATGCACCTGGAAAAGCACATTTAGCATCTTGAACTTCCGTGTGCCTGTGAGAGGTTTGTGAGGAAAAGCTCCTCGGCGCCAAGGTAGCTGCTGCTGGAAGGCTGGAGCTGGCAGCCGGGAGCCCCGCGCGGGCTTCGCACCCGACTTCCTTCCGAGCTTCCGTGAAGGCCCTCGAGCCTATGCCAGGAGTCATCACAGCACTTCAGCTTCTGCTGAGCGTATTTCTCTACACAGCACTTTCACTTTGGCTATTTTTGTCCTATACGCGAGTATGCAGGCGTAGAAGTGAAACCACAGGCTGAGTGTTCCTTTGGGCTGGTCTTCTTGTGCGCCACGTTGCTTTTGTTAGGTTCGCCTGTGCTAGCTTGCGCACTATGGCCTGTCCCTTTCACGTGTCAGGTCACACCCCAATGTATCAACATATCAGCATGTGTAAAAGGCCTGAATTGTACATTATACACAGTCTACCGTTTATAGGGATTTGGGCTTGTCACAGGGATTAATAGCAAGCCACCTCCGACCTGTTCCTGGGATGGCCTGGTGGCATTTGCCAGCTTCTTTTCCAGTAAGGGAAAGAACACCTGCAAACCTCCACACATAATCCGCAATGGTCTTTCCCCTTCAGGAGCGCTGCAGATGCCCTCTGGGTGACCTGGAAGGCCGCATATGGAAGATGGGAGAGCCACAGCATAGAAAGAACAGCAACAATAACAACTGTGTTCCTGGGTCGCTGCTGGAAATGAGCGCTTTCCTCAAGGGCCCCTGCCTAGGAGCCGCCACTGGGCTATGCGGACGGAACAGTAGAACTACCCGCAGCAGCCAGCTGCACCTTAGTTAGCGTGCAGTTGCTTCAGGGTTGACAGTTATGAACATGGTGCTGTGGGATTTTGGACTTATGTCATTTACGGGGCGTGGGTCCACTTGGAAAAAGATTTCATTCTTCATCCTTTGACTTTCAGCCTATGAATTTCTTCATGGGATAAATGTGTTTCTTGTATACAGCATATTTTTTTGATTTTGTTTCTTAATCTACTCTACCAATCTATTTCTTTTAATTGGTGATTTGAGTCCGTTTATATTGGTGGTTATAATTGATATATATTAGCTTATATTTGTTACATTATTTTCCTGCTATTGGTTCCCTATTTTTCTTCTGTTTAACGGTTTGCCATGTTTCATGGGTTCCTTCTGTTGTTGTTCTTGGAACGGTGGTCATTTTGATCCCTTTCTAGAATTTGATTCAGTACTCTGCATAGGGTTGGTTTGGTAGCCATGAATTTCTTTAGTTGTTCTTTGTCATGGAAGTATTTCACTTCTCCATTAAACTTGAAA
>NDGM011254920.1:7313-25097 GCA_002564305.1 Octomys mimax | reverse complement strand
GAATGGCTATCATAAAGAAATCACCCAACAACAAATGTTGGAGAGGCTGTGGGGAATAAGGAATCATCTTGTCTAATTCTCCCAGTTCTTGCCCCATCTCCTCTCTCTGCAGAGCCCTTTGGACCCTCAACTTGTTCCAATAGCTGCCCTGCTTTGAGCCTCAGTATAGTTAGAGATTCTCCCTCCCAGATGGTGCTTTAGCTTTGGGGTGCAGTGCAGGGCCATGCAAGGAAACCCTGTTACCTGCCTCCACCAGGTTCCCCTAAAACAGTCCCACAACCCACAGCACCTTCCAGCATTCCTGTTGTCTTGATGCAGAACTCAGGCACAGCTACACTGCGCAAATGAAGCAGTAGTGTTGGGCTTAGGTTCCAGTGCTACTTTTGCTATTTTCTATGTGACCTTGGACAGGCCCCACCTCTTCTAGAATCTTAGACTTCTTTATTTATAAAATGCTAATGAATTTCTTTACCTCACAAATTCTTTAGTACATAGAGTTTTGTAAATATTCTCTCATTTAATTCTCAAAATATGAAATGAGGCTGTAAATTGACTTTTAGAATAAGGAAAAAAGAATGCCTAAGCACTTTTGCTCATCACTTACTATCTCAGTCTGTGATGATGAATACTTTAAGAGCGAAGTGCTAAGACTGTGCTCCATTCTGAGTACCAGCCTCCCTGCTGCTTGCACGGTTCCACACTGCTCTCCATGTCAACATTTAGTATATGCAGTTATTTATGTGAGCCCATGAAGACTATAGAAAGAATCCTTTTCATTCATGTTATAGTTTATTAATGAATCAGCGGTTGATTATCTAGAGCCAAGATACTTAATAATGCACAGCTTTTTACTTGCCTGTGTCAAAAACTCCTTTGTTTGTCTGTGAGAAGAAATCACCCTCCAGTTTAAGAGACAGAGATGATAGCATCTTTTAAATGAATAGCAGATTTCCACTCTCCATAGTAGCTTGTCTGATTCTCTGGAGGAATGAGTTGTCTGGGGCACTGACCTAACTGCTCGGCATGCACTTGTGGGTACCTACTGTGAGGATGTGGAGTCAACCCAAAAAGTTAAAGAAGCCTGTTTCCAAACAGGAGGGCACCATGGCAACCAGTTTCTGGCAGGCCACAAGGGTACGGCAGGGTGGAAGGATCAAAAATAGCACGAAGGGCAAATATTCACTCAGGCATGAGCAGTGCGAATCTGGGAGTTATTTTAGACTTAATGCTTTCAGAAATCATGTTGAAAATGTCAGAAGCTGGGGAGGAATTAGGTCATACCAAAGACATAGCCGGATTGGTGTAAGGCAGAGGTTCAGGTTTTGATTGGACAAAGGATGACAAGTTTGTGACCCAGAATTTAAAAGCCACTGCTATCTTGTGCTGCATAATAGGTATAATTCTGGGCATTCCGTGAAGTCACATCAATTTATTCATAACTAGTAGGAAGCAATTGTACAGATTAAAGGTTAAGGCAGCTTCTGTATCCAGGCAGCCAAGTTCCACTCTTGGTTCTGTCTTTCAAGCCTCTAAGTTGGGGCAAGTAGCTCAGCTTTGCTGTGGGTCAGTGTCCTGCACATCTACATAAGCTACACAATCATAGTGCCTACTTTATGACATGACTGTGATTCAATTCAATATAGATATACACGACACACTTAAGTACACAAATACACTGTATATTAAGCATCAGGTACAGTTGTACACGTTCATTATTACCATTTGCTTATGAGAGCCTACTGTTAGTCATAAACAACGCAAGCCAAAAGATAAGGGATCAATATTTTTATAAATGTGTATATATATTGGGAGGGAAGGTGAGTGTGAAAACCTATAATTCTATACTCAGCAAAATACTTTTCAAATTTCAGGTGAAATAAAACCTTTTCAAGACAGAAAAATTAGGTAGGCTGGGAATGTAGGTCAGTGGTACAGTCCTCGCCTAGCGAACCCAAGGTTCTTTGTTCAACCCCAGACTGAGCAAAGATAGAGAGGAATTCTACTCTGGAATTTCTCAGGAATTCACATGGGAATGATGCGTGCTGGGAATAGCAACTATCTGAGTAAATAGAAGACACTTCTCTTACAAAATGCCTTTACAGCTAATTCACAATAGAGAACACAATAAAACAATGTATCGGGGTCCATAACACATGTAGAAATAAAAGTATGAAAACAACACAAAGATCAGCGTTGGCGAGAAGGAAGAAAACTCCTGGAAGATTCTCACGTCACAAATCGAGTGGTATGCTTTCACTGGACGGTAGGTTGACCCGGTGAAAGAGTGTACCACTCCTCTTAAAGCAATTAAACACTAAAAAGACTTATCTAATAGGTCAGTAAGGAAGTTAAAGTGGAATGTACTAGTTTTCTATTGACGTGTAGCCTAGCAACAAATGTAGTGTCTATAATAACACATGTGTATTCTGTAACAGTCCCTGCGGAGCAGGCACCTAGGTGCACCTCAGCTTGGACTTTTGTGCGGGATCTCACAGGGCTGAACTAAGGGCCGAGCAGCTGCGTTCTCCTCTGCAGAGTTGGCCAGGGAAGATTTGTCTCTGGGCTTATTCAGGTAACAGGCAGAATTCATTTGCATTATGAGGTCTTTACCATTTCTGCAGTTATTGAACTTAGGTTCTTTCTCTTTTACTTTTTTAAATTAAGGCAATACCTTAATTTTTTTGGCCTGCTCTGACAAAATACTATAAATTGGGTGGCTTCTAATAGTGATTTATTTTACACATTCCTGTGGGTTGGACCTATGGGGTCAAGGTGCCAGCAGATTTGGTTGTCCAGGGAGGGCCAATTTTCTGGTTCATGCTGGGTCTTTACATGGTAGATGGGCTGACAGCTGTTTCTTAAGTCTCTTTTGTAAGTGTCGTAGGCACTTAAAGTTAGATAGAAATATTATTAGGCAGTCCTCAGGGAGACAGCATGAAAGACAAGATACCTTACAACTAAGAGAGATGGTGCTCCTGCTGTGGGCCAGACCTAAAGACCAAAGATGGAACACATGCTGACCTCCCTAAAGATAAGCATCCAGGATTGGTCATCACCTTGAGGAAGCCAGGGAGAGTCACTAGCTTAAATGCTGCCTGCTACTGGCTAAACTCCTGTTCTGTAGTCATGCCCTCTTGCTATGTGACTTGCTTCTCCATTTAGTCCTGGATTTAATCAATTTTACCTGAGCAATTGTGCTTGTAGCCTTATTGGTTGGCCATAGTTTTGTGACCCCTCATGTCCACCTAAGCAAGTTCCCATGATCCCCACCTTAGACCCACCTCACCACATGGTTTTACTCTATAAAAATCCCTGGAAGAGAAAGCTTCCTGGGCAACCTGCTCAGGTTCCCCTTCTGTCCCTCTTGGACAGAAGCTTTCTTTACCCTAATATTCTGCTCTTAACCTCTGTTTGTCCTTCAAATTCATTCTTTGGTTTTAGAGAACATGAACTCAGCCCAGGTATCTTTCAGGCTGGGAGTTTCATTCCCTATATCATACGGACATTAGTCTCATTAATGAGGGCCTCACCTCATAACCAAATCACCAAGCGCATTCCACCACCCAGTGGTTGGTAGAATTTCAAAATATGAGTCGTTACGGTGAGAGCGGAAGAGACAGAAACAATTCAGGCCACAGTAGGTGGGGGCCTATGTCTACTGCCTGGGCTCCCCTTAGGATTTGGCTGTACCCTCTCCCAGTAGGGGACCTTGCCTCACCAAGGCCAGCTGCAGAGTTCCTATTACTTCTCATCTCACCCCTCAGGGATGGTCTGAACTTTGAAAGGGCTGATTATTAGAGACCTTAATTACAGGATGAGATTTTCAGCTTTTCCATGAAGCAGCATGAGTGAAACTCTACCCTCTTCGTAAGTCCAACCTGCACTCAAGAGAAGAGGCATGCACAGTGTGAGCAAGCCAGGAGTAGCTCTTTGTCTTGGGGCTATCGTAGAAGTATTAGTGCCACATGGAGTTCTAAAGAAGACGAAATTAACCAAGAAGGAGAAGAAGGAAAAGGAGGAGGAGGAGGAGGAAGAGAAAGAGGAGGAGGAGAAGGAAAAGGATGAGAAGAAGGTAGGGAAAGAAGAATGAAAGTGAACAAAGAAGAGACGGGACAAATAGAAAGCATGAAGATAGTGGATTTAAGCTCACTAATATCCATCATCATATTAAGCTGTAGCTGTCTAGACACCACCACGAAACGGCAGAGATCATTAGTGTGGGTAAAGAACAAAGTGTTCAACATACACTGTCTACAAAAAAATCCACACTATAAATAAAGATGTAAATGTAAAGTGTGGTTAAAATACACCATGAAATGTTTAAAAGAATCACTACAGTCAAAGGCACATTGCCATTAATCCCCCTCAAAATACTCCTCCTTTCTTTGACAATATTTATCTCATTGTTTTCACCTTTCCTGGAGCTGGTCTGGAAGTCCTCTCCTGTGACTCGTATGCATGAGGTCTGATGAGAATCCGTGGTGATGCAGCGTGGTGCCTTCCAACACTGAGGAAGGCCTGGAAAACTCGTCACTGTGCTCTCATCTGCCTTGTTCCTGGGTCTGGCCCAGGGGGTCTTCTGGTTTGTTGTACTCAGGGATTGCAAGGAAATAGATTGAACACAGGATGCACATTTATAGAGTTATCTTATAATAATTCTTCAAAAAGGCAAGCACTGAAGAATGACAGATCTGTCTGCTCACTGCAGACGTGAAGAGTCCCTCCAAAGTTGTGGATCTTGCAGCCAAGCCCTGCATGAATCCAGCCTGAGCCTAGAGCCCAGGGCGATGCCTTGCATCAGTCCTCACTGAGGCTCTGCCCCAGAGGCCTGGGGGCCAGGGGTGAAAGCTGGAAAGTCTGTGGAGCGGAAGGCTGGGGGATCTGGGCTGGAGCCAGAAAGCAGCGCTCCAGGTGAGAGCCAGAGCTTCTCGCATAAGGATGGCAGCCATCTGTGGGGACAGTGGGGACCCAGGTACTCCAAAGACAATGAGAATAGCCGAGTTCCTCTCAGGGAAACTGGCCTTGACAAGCTGCTCCAGGAAAATAACTGTAAAATCTTCCCTGTCAGTTCTCCTTTTACATCACTTTGGCAGCAATCCTTAGCTGTGTGTGTGTGGAGGGACAAGGTCTTTACACCCAGAACCACTGACTCGGTTCAGCCAGGCGTTCCCACTCAAGGTGACCATTAGTTAATCCACCATGTGGCTCTTTGCCCAAGTCATACTGACTATGACAGAGAGATTTTCTTTTAACTTTTACTTAGAAGTTTTATTTAAATTGTATAGTTGTTTGCTGAAAAAAATGTTTGATAAATGCTAATACAAATATGATCTAGAAAAAGTCTTACTAAATGATTTTTATTGTAGATAATTTAATGTTCAATTACACATATATACAGATATGTGTAAATACCATACTTTACAAGCTATTTTATGTGGGTTGGAAATCGCACTCAGGACCTTGCACTTGCCAGGCAGCCACTCATGCCACTGAGCTATATCTCGGCCCCATACTTTATAAGTTTTTAAAAATAAAACATAGAAGGACTGGTAGACAATAATCATTCCAATAAGATGAAATAGTGGGCAATTTTTATTTCTCTATTTTTTATACAAAAGTAAGATTTTAAGTTTTGAAAACTTGGATGACTATTAGTTAATCCACTATGTGGCTCTTTGCCCAAGTCATACTGACTATGACAGATTTTTTTTAACTTTTACTTAAAAGTTTTATTTAAATTGTACAGTTGTTTAAACTTGGATCACTTTCATGGCTCCACTAGTTTTTAAAGAACAAAATCCACTGTAGAAATCTCAAAGAAATCTTTCTTTTCTTTCTTTCTTTTCTTCCTTCCTTCCTTCCTTCCCTTCTTTCTTTTTTTGTGACTGGCTCAGCCTGTCCTAGGGGTGAGGCTGGTGCAGGATGCTGTGCCAGGAATCAAACCACGGTCCCTAGGCTTGCCTAAGCTTGCCTAGGCAGGTGCTTTAGACCGCTGAGCCATCTCGCTGGCCTCAGGGAAACATTCTGAATAGAGTCAGGTGATTAAGTCTGCCATAACAGCACAAGGGAAGACACTCATGAGAGAATATCTGCAGAACTGCTTCAGAAGGAGGCGAGAATGATGTGATACATGCATTTAAAGCAAATGGGAGGATGTGAGAGGGATGAATGGAAAAGTGTCTTTTACTGCAATAATTTAAAAAATTAAACATTCAGTGTAATCTTTGCATATGGTTTGAAGTTCAAAAGTAAAAGGGTAGAAACAGACAAACTGTCCTAACAGCAAAGGAAAGGCACAGTAGCTTTCTGTATAAAAGATAAAGTAGATTTTGGTAGCTTTCCAAGAATAAACAGAATACTTGTATCAGGATAAAAAATAAACTCCACCCAGAGGACCTAAAAATCCTAAGTATTTATATATTGATAACAAAGTTTCAAAATTCAGGAAACAGAAACTGATAGAATTGCAAGGAAAAGTTGGTCTCCAGTTAGAGTTGAAGGGCTCAGCAACTATGAGTAGCTAAAAAGAAAATCAGAGAGTATATGGAAGCCTCAAACAATAGTGTCGATCAGTGTGAGGTAGTTCACATTGAAAAAGCACTGCACATGACAAAAGCAAACTAAGTACTTTCAGCCTTGATATTCTTGATATTTGGGGCTAGAAAACTATTTTTTTGTACAGCATCTTGTGAGTTGTAGGGCGTTTGCCAGCATCATTGTGGTCTGCCCACTAGAAGCCAGTAACACCTTTGCCCGAGTTGTGACAGATGGAAATGCCTGTGAGCTTTGTCACACATTCCCTTGAAATCAATAATCACCCCTCCTTGAAAATCTCTGGTTTAGAAGATAGCCTTGCTTGTGTGGGGTGGAGGGGAGGAAGACCAGTTGTTTCTGCAGTCATGGCAGGCCCTGGGTCTCAGCGATCACACACTCTCTTTAGAAAACATTCCAGAATTTACTAATTGTCTTTTTGCTTTCATTCCAAAATGTGGGCTCAGCCTGTAGCTTAGTCATAAAATTTTATTGATATATTAGATTGGCAAATGATAAATTCAGCCCTTCTAGTCTTGTGTTACCATTTGTTTAACTCAACAATCTTTATCAAGCACCTGCTATTAGAAATTATTATTCTTTTGGGAGAAGAAAACAAAATATTTTCTGTAATGGAACTCATATCCTAGTAACAAGGATCAAATAGTAAGAAAATAAGGAACAAATATAAAAATATGTCACATAATGACAGAACTATGGAGATAAACAAAGCAGGATAAGACAGGCAGTTGAGTGGGGGAAGTATTCAGGGATGGCAATAGAATGACATTTGGACAGAGAACCTCAGTGAAAGGGAGGTAAGGTAGATATACCCATGTTCCCATTTTGTGTAGAAGTAACAACAATCACCAAGGCTAGGCATCCCAGGAACAACCAGAATGGTATAGAAGGAAAGGTGTGAGTGGGCCAGAGTAACCGAGAACAATCAGAGCATGGCCGTCATGAAGGACCTTTAGCTCATTAGCAGGCTGTTCAGTTGGAGTGAAATGGAAGCTATTATAAGGTTGTAAGAGAAATGATTTGACATTGCATATTTTGTTTATTTTGATTTTTTTTGGGGGGCGGGGACCAGGGATTGAACTCAGGCCCTTGCGCTTGCCAGGCAAGTGCTTATTCTACTGAGTCATCTCCCCAGCCCACATTGCATATTTGGAAGAGAAAGCCTTTGGTTGCTAGATTGAGTCTACTGAGAGAACGGGTTAGAAGCGGGGACGCCTTTTAGGACACCATGGTCACACCCCAGTGAGCAGCAATGGTGTCAGCATCCAGGGTGCTGTCCTGGAAGGAGGCAAGATGAGCCAGACTGTGGATTTATCTGAAGGTGCGGAAGCAGGATTGCTGTTGGGAGGGTGTGGGTTATGAGAAAAGGAGAAGCAGGGGTAGCCGAAGTCTTTTGCCTATAAAACCAGAAAGGTTCAGCGTGGAGCTTCCGTTTCCTGTGTAGGAAGCATGGCATAAGGACGGTGCATTTAGGTAAAGGTTAAATTTAAGATGCCTTTTTTTCCCATTGAAATGAAAATGTCAAGTGAACTGTTGGCTACATGAATCTGAAGTTTAGGGACAAAATCTTATGCAGAGAAATACATTAGAGAGTCTTTAGTGTTCGGCTTGTGTTTTAAGGCCTTGAAACAGGGTGAACTAGATCTTAAGAGATTTGCACAGAGAAGGTAAGTGCTGGGCAGGCCCAGATATAGAGCAAGAACCCATGACTAGTATGTCAGGCTACTATTTCTGTTGTAGCAACGTCATACACTCACAGGTTCTAGGCATTAGAATACAGATATGTTTGGGGAATCTACCATAAGTAGGAACCAGGACATAAGATTACAGGGAACCACAACCGGTCTGGTAAGGAGAACAGAAGAATGTTCTGGAATAAGGTGGAGAAAATACTTTAAGAAAGCAGCGATCACTTTATTACCTATCACTCATGGATACAATAAGATAAAGAGAACGGACTTAGATTTACCTGGAGGAAATCAGTGCTTTCATTGACAAGAACTATGTTAGAATTGGTAGAGCCTGGAACCCTGTTTGGAGAGGACTCAGAGGACCTTGGAGCAGGTTTGGCTTGGGTATATGATGTGTGCAGTAGTAGATGGTCCCAAGCCTAGGAGAGCCCACATACAGATTAGTGCTCTCCTGGCACTGTCTTGAAATTCTTAATTTTTCTTTCTTTTGCAGTACAGGGGATCGAACTTGGGACCTTGCCAGGAAAATGCTTAGGCCACTGAGCTATCTCCCCAGCCCATAATTTTCAACTACAGGGTCTCACATTGTATTTTAAATTGGGATCTGACAATTATGAAGAGACTTGGTCCTAGGTTGGGAGAAAAGGAATTAAAAATAAAGATTATGGGAAACTCTTTCAATGGAGCTGAAGGAGGAAGTGCGGTTGGGAGAGGGTTCTGCAGCTTCGGTGGCTCACTTCCGGTCTAGTGCTTCGGCGAAGGATGCAGTCACAGCTGATGCAGATTTTTTCCGGCTGCCATGTGTGGTTTTGGCTGACCTCAGGGCAAATTCTTCCAGTGCTCCGTGTAAGAGGACATTTCTCTATCTCCTCGGCTCATCTTTGTTATTTTCCCAGGGGTTTAGTGGTGTTGTGCATGAAGGTTCAATAATTTTTACCAAGTCAAATTTCAGCATATTTTCTTATTCATCAAGTTGCTATCATTCTGAACGCTGTGTTGGCAAAGATGATTTATTTTCCAGACTTTGTTCTTCACAAAGCTGTGTTCTTTTAGAAGCATTTGAGGTTGATTTTATCATGGTTTGTTCAGGCATTTTCCCAGGCATGCCATTGGCGCTGACTTTGGGCCAGAGTCATTTGTTGCTGTCCTTAGGCGCGGCACACTGCGGGCACTCGTCCACGTTGCAGATATTTCTCTGATCTGTAATGGTGACTGGAAGTGAAGTTCACTAAGGGCTGTTGCTACCTTAACAAATAACCACGCACAGAGCTGTGCTACACAGCCCAGGATATCAACACTCACTCCTATCGAGTACCAAGTAGTACAACCCCCCAATCCCACCCGTGACCCCAAGATGCAATGTAACATTGGCCTTATGGAGTTTTTAACCTGCGACCTTAGCAACCTCCAAAATGAATATTATTGAAATTACTTAACTGGAAAATAAAAATGGCCACTTTTCAAACTTGTTTCTCATACCTATCTTTAATTATTCAGTTTGGTGGAGTAAATTATTCTTTTGGGCCACAGGTTCAATTTTGCACAAAGAAGCAACAAGTTCTCAAGGTATTATATATCAGCAATTATAATAAACTTTAAATAAAGTACTCTCAGACATTTACAAATTTCAAATCTATACAGAACCTCTTCTCCTTTCCCCTGGATTTCCCCACTCACTGTAATGCATCTTCCAAGTGATTGTTCTATTGAGCAAATGCTGAAAGGATTGAAGACAACAGTGGAGCAGGATGAAAGAATGGACAGATGGGCCAGCACACGGCTCTCAAGGTGACGGAAGCTGATGTTTCATTGCTTCAGCCGGGTGTTGGTTGCCCAACATACAGTAATACAAGGCTAGGAAACTATGGTGTTTATATTTTAATATTAATTAAATAGAAAATTACCTAAAATTGTAGGAAGTGACTCATAGCTGGGACTTCTGTTTTCTTCCCAGCTGTCGCTGATCTTGAGTTTTTAATGCCGGGACTTCTTAGCTTGGCTTAGCTTCTCCCCCATTTTCCCTAGCACCATTTCTTCATCCCGCACCTCTTTCAGTTTTATGCCTAAAAAGTCTTATTGTTTTCTGGAAACTGTAAGGAAAGCCACTTCTAATATGCTAGACGTGAATAGCTTGCCATTGCCAGGCAACATGGTTTAGAAAGTTTAATTATTAGTTTTCTCCTTGTTATTAGTATTAGATTCTTGTATGTAAACATATTTGTGTTGGGGATTGCTGTGCGCATCTTGGACATTTTCACCTCCCAGCCCTCCTCTCCTTCATTCCCGGGATTCCCTTCCCCTCTCCACATAGTCCGTCTCCTTGTACGAATGACATCGTCAATCTTTTATTTTGTTGTTTAACTATTTATATTTTGGGTTTTTCATGTAAGAGAAACAGTGGATGCCTAACTCTGTGTCTGGTGCTTAACTCTATAGTCTCAGGGTGCATCTGTTTCCTTACGGACCACTCGGATGCGCCTCTCTTTGTGGTTGGGTGGTACCTGCTGTGTACATACGCAGACTTTATCTGTTCACCCATCAATGGGCAACGTGGCTGCTCTCTAGACTTAGCTATGATGAGATGTGCTGCTACCAACATGGGCGTACGTGCATCGTTGCACAGTGAGGTCTTTAATTCTTCTGGTAAGATTTAAGGCAAGCTCTTAGCTGTAAGCCTCTGTACAAATGAAAAGAAAGTTAAATAGTCCCAACATTTAATGGCTCAAGATAGACATTTCCATTCCAAAAATTGCAAAAAGGTCAATGCAGAGGAACGGGAACACAGCAAAGTCCAGTAGGGCAACAGGAGTCCTGTGGCTCCATGTCCAGTGTCTGAGGCTATCTGTGGGAGGACGTGAGCTCCAAAGGGCTTGAGTGTTCCCACCTCTCAGGTACTTCTGGTGGTTATGGCTCCAGGCCTTCTCCTCTGGGGCTGCTCTGCTCCTTCCTCTCAGCTTTCCTCAGATGATCCACATTCCTGGCTTCTCTACACTTTTGGGGTCTCCTCTGTACCTTTGGCTCCACACTCACAGCTCCCTCACTGCCCTCTCAGGCCCACACCACCTAGCCTCCTAGCCCTGCTGAAGTCCAAGTGGAAGGCTTCCTAGCCTCACAGCTCTTCTATTCTGTGTGCATCTAAGGCCAGCACTACATAGATCGAGCTTTTCTGTGTAAAGGATCATGCATCTGTGAATGAGAATTCTCTGACTTCTTTCTTTTCTCTTGCTACACCCCTTTCAGTTTTTGTCTTGCTTGATTACTCTGACTGAAGTTTCAAGTGCTGTTTTGAAGGGTGCTGGAGTGGACATCCTTGCTTGCTCCTGATTTTAGAAGAAAAGCTTCCAGTTTTCCTCCATTTGGTAGGGTGGAGGGATTTTTCTAAATGACTTTTGTCAGCTAGAGATAAGGTCCTTTTGTTGCTGTTGTTCTGAGACAGTCTCACTAGGCAGTTCGACTGACCTTGAGCTCACTATTTTTTGTGTAGGTCAGGCTGTCCTCAAACTTATGGTGATCCTCCTGCCTCAGCCTCACAAGTGATGGGATCACAGACATGTGTCATCATGCCTCCCTAGAGAGAATGTCCTTCTTAGCCTATTTTCATCAGGATTTTTATCATGAAAGGGTGTTGGATTTTGTTAGAAGCCTTTTGTGTGCCTATTGAGATGATCACATGATTTTTTCTGTTTATTTGATTATTATACTCAATAAGCTGTGTATGTTAAGCCATCCTTGCATCCTTGTGATGAAGCCAGAGTGGTTGTGAGGCCTGACAATGCCTTTAATGCCTTTAATTCTATCTGCCCAGTACCTTATTGAGAATTTGTGTATATATAGAAACTGGTCTGTAGTTTTCTTTTTTTGTGTGACATCCTTTCTCATTTTGTTATCAGGATGATGCTAACTTTTAAGAATGAGTCTGCCGGTGCTCTTCCCCTTTCAGTTTGGTAGGAGAGTGCAAGCATTTTGTTGTTCGCTCTTCTCTGAAGCTCTGATAGAATTCTGCCATGATGCCATCAGGTCCTGGGCTTTTTCATAGTTGGTAGTATTTTTTTTTTTAAATTGTTGTCTCTATTTCATTATTATTTGTCTATTTGTTTTTGTATCCTCTTGGCTCTACTTTGGTAGTTCACATGTGTCCAGGATGTTGTTCTCTATTTCCTCAGGGAGCTCCAATTTTGAAGGACACACTTTTTCAAAATTCTCTGAATTTCAGCAGTGTCTGTTATAGTTTAATTTTTTTAATTTTCAATTTAATTGTGGATCTTTCAGCTTTCAGGTAAAAATATATTTCAACAGTGACAATTCCAGGCATTTTATTAGGCAAACACAGCACCCTAATAAAGTTATAGTCAGCCAAGACCAAGTAATATCTGCTTTGTGGCATATACAATTCATAATCAATAGTAATCTCTTAATTTATATAATATTTTAACATTGCAAGAATATTTGAAGCTACAATTTATGTCTCAGTTACTTTTCTCTCATTGCTGGGAGAAAATACCCAACACCCATAATGAAGGAAGGAAAAGTTTATTTAGCTCAAAGTTTGTGGAGGTTTCAGTCCATACTCAGTTGGCTCTAAGGCAGAGAAGCACATGGCAGAGTGCAGCAGTTCTTGGTGGCAGAAAACAGCAGAATAGCAAGAGCGAAAAGGGAAGAGCAGCAGCAACAAGCTTCTCTCCCTTCCTTATGCTGCATCCAGACTATCTGCCCCTGAGCTTGAATAGCACTCACAACCATAATCCCAGCAGCACTCACCCTCATAATCCCAACATTGCATCATGATTCAATCACAAACTCTAGAAGTCGGCCCCATGTCTGCCTAAGGCTTTGGGGGACAACTAGACACAAACCATAAAAGTTTGTCATTTGATATGCACAAGAAACCTATAAAAAAATTTTTGCTGTTATCTCTTTACAGATGAGGAAACAGAGGACCAAGACAGAGAAACAAGAACTGATAGAACCTTAGATCACAGTGATATGATTTTTAAACCCAACCACCGTGCTTTCCAAGACATTTTTGCCATCCTTCCAGTTCCGCAGTGAAGTTTCTGAAAGCATCCAATTATATATTTGACTAGGAAGGAGGGAAGGAAGAAAAAACACAGAGAAAAAATGAAGGAATAAAGAAATGAAGGAGTAAAAGGGGGCAGTGTTACGTAACAGGAGCAATTCAGGTGTAGGTGAGAGTTGGTTATGAAGCTGGAATGCTCTGGGTCATGCGTGGTGCCCGATAAATGCTGGTGCTCTAGGTTTCTTGTATACACTCTTCTGAGAAGCAAGATAATCCAGTATTTTCAAAGATGACTAAGTACAATTTCTTGGGTTATGCTAAAGATATAGCTGATAGAGTAGGAAGGCAACAGCTGGGGCAGCGTCTGCGTTTTTGAGGGCCTAAGGTCGCTAAGGCAGTGTGGCATGGTCGTCAGATAATTAGCCAGTGGGTGTGTGCACAGTGGATTCACTCTGTGCTGTTTGATCTTTGATCAACCTAGAGGAGCTTTAGTTCTGAAAGACAAAATTAACTTAAAGTGGGTTTAATATATTATTCGTAACTATAATAGCGTGAAAGGCAGAAAAATCCAGTGATTTGGGTACTGATCTATAAGGGAGCAACTTGTGATCACGCTTGCCCACACTAATAACTCTCCTTTTTTGTTTTGCATATTAATTCTTGAATCTACATTATAAATGTCAGCCTTTTATTGGTAGTTTCTTGTGTTAATCTTATTTCCTTTCTGGATATTTACCTTTTTGTCAAGGATGTGTCAAGTAGTTTTTATGAATGTTTGACCCTGTCTAACAGAATATTACATAAGGTCAGAAGTACCTATTTTTAATTAAAATGTTTTTTAATTGTTTAAAAAGGTCAATGGTAGCTCAGTGGACTCAGCACCTGCCTGGTGTGGAAACTGGGCGGTGGTGTGCTCCTGGATCCCAGCACTGGGGAGACTGAGACAGGAGGATCCCTAGGAGTCTGGACTGCGTATCGAGACCCTGAACCAAATAAATGAATAAATAAAAAACAAACAAACAAACAAACAAATAAAGGACAATGCTCTTCAAGGAAAATGAAATAAAATCATCTATTTTGTTGTTGTTGTTGTATAAGGAGATAGTTTTGAACAAAAATAACCCCTAGGGTTGACCTCAGCCATCTGATCTTATTTCAAAATGGTACACTGTCTTTAAAATGTTACAAATGAAGAATAATTACTGCATGTCATAGTGATAAAGACACATGAGCAGTCATTTTTCTTATGAAAAAATTTAAATATATAGGAAAAGTCCACTTTAGGACAATAATATTTTGAACATTTACATTTTCCTTGTATTTATCTGAAAGCAGAAGCTTAAAAAAGATTCCTCAACTTGCATTTTCAATAGCAACCTGAAAAAGCATAATAAAAAAATTAAAACCTGCAAAGAAAAAGAAAAAGATAGCAACCCAAAACCAGTGAAGGGAGACACTGACTTTGTCCAAATTCAGTTGTTTATTTTTTGAGTATTGTGTTGTCAAGTAACTACTTATCATTTCTTGCTTTTTCCTGTCCTAAGTGAAAGAAAGATATCATTTGGGCACTGTACTTAATTGGTCACACTGGCATAAAGTGTAAATACTTTCAGCATTTCCCTATTTTAGGAAATGTCTTTTTTAAAAACCCATTTGTCTGGTGAGTTGAAGAGTACATTTTTTAAAACAGGTCAGATTCTACTTTAAGTAGAATGATTGGATTGTAAACTTCAAGTTATTAAGCTAGGACATTTTAAAATCCAACTTCTGGCCAGCATTAACTTAATCACAAGTTGTGGACTCCACGCCAGCTCTCCACACCCCATAATGAGACGCGAAGGCAGTAGACTTCCCTGAGTTTATGACACGAGAAGCCCTTCCTGTGCCTGCGTCGACAAAATCGCTGCTTCACCCTTTGTGTCCTCTTAATCCTCCCTCTGGGTGATCCCGTGTGCTTGCAGGACTGTTCTTTTAAATTTAACCCAAACACTCAGGCTGCATAAATTATATCTCAAATAAGTATGACCTTCAGGTTATAATAAACTGATAGCCTTCCTGTGTCTTTCACTACCTCCATTAAGATTTACTCAGCAGAGTGAATTTGGTCCAGGGACAATCTTGTTCTCCATCAGGCCTCACATGGTTCTCGAACCTCAAGGTATTCAGGGCTCTGGGGGGTGAATCCAGGAGGAGGGAGACTGTGACCCACCGTGTCCCTTGGTAGCGCAGCTTCTGTGCTGTGTCATGGTATCTTGTTGCAAATCTTGATGTTAACCTCTATTCACTTTCTTTATTAGGGCTGTCAGTATTGAGAAAGATGACAAACTAGAGCAGGTGGCTAATGAGAGGTAGAGTGTCAGCATCACATGCCACCTGTGATCTGAGTTTGACTTAGAGATGTTCTTAGCTCTTAATTCTGTCTCACATGACAGTCTCATCTTATTCATGACGCTCTTCACATATCCCTGGATTCCATTCCTCTTGTCCACCAGGGTAGAGAGGCTAGGTGTCAGCTTTGTTCTCTGGATAGCCAGAATAATCAGCTCAATTTTTATTCAGTTTTTTATTTAAATTTGAATTCACAGGTTCAGTATGCTCTGTGCTCCCAATTATTTGGGAAACTAAAGACTTTCAGCACAGGTGATGCGCTTCAGGTTCTTATAATCTGGTTTGCTTATTCAGTGACAAATCTTTACCGGGTGATTTTTATTAATATATGCAAATATGAGAAGATAGAGAAAAATGAGTATACACCAAAAATGGCATATTGTTTGAGTTCTTTTTATATTCCTAGATGTTAGTCCTCTATCTGTGGAATAGCCAGCAAAGTGTTTTCCCACTCTGTAGGTTGTCTCTCTTGCTGTATGGGAGGTTTTTAATTTGATATGATCCCATTTGTCGATTTTCATTCAGTACTTTTTCCTGTGCAGCAGGAGTCCTGCTCAGAAAGTCGTTGCCTACACCTACGATTTTAAGAGTTTTACCTACTTTATGCACTATTAGGTTAAATGCTTCTGTTTTACAATTGGTTATTTAATCCCTTTTGAGTTTCTTTTAGTATGTGGTGAGAGACATGGGTATAAACTCACTCTTCTAAACACCTAAGCTGGATAGTCAGTATTATTATTATTATTATTATTATTATTATTCTGGATAGTCAGTTTTCCAAATGCCCAAAGGTAAAAGGCTCAGTGAAAAAAAGGGACAAGTGAAATGAATAGACATGTCATAGAAAAAGTACAAAGGGCCAATATATACATGAAGAAATTCTCAACATCACTGTCTGCTAGAGAAGTGTGAATTTAGACACACAGAGATTCCATCTGACCCCAGAAAAATGGCCATCACTGAGGAATCAAATAATAACAAATACTAGGGAGGCTTTGAGGTTAAAAAGGGAACCCTTCTACACCACTAGTGGGAATGTAAACTATTAAAGTCATTGTAGAAATCAGCGTGCAGATTCTTCAACTAAAACTACAAATTCTATTTGGCCCAGCTATTGCCCTTCTAGGTATCTCCTTGACAGAGGTACAGCCACCATAGTGCGACACATACATACCCATGCTTATAGGTAAATCTTGGAGGCGTCCTATCTGCCCCTCAGCAGATCAATGGATAAAGAAAATGTGGTGGTTACATACAGTGGAGCACTAATCGACCATAAAGAAGGACACACTTGAGTCATTTGTGTGAAAAACAGATGCACCTTGAGGCCATAAATTTCTTGCCGCTTTCTGAAGCAAGTTTGGAAGCCTTCTTCCATTCACAGTCTTTGCCGTGCTGTCATGGCTGCCTTGGTACTCTGAATTGATTTGTAATACTTACTCTTTCCACTCATTTTGACTTTAGGGGAAAGGCAGAAGTCAGAGTGCACATCTGCTGAATCAGATAGGTGAGGACACACCACAATGCTTTTTGCACAAGCCTCCTCTCCACCGGATGGCACCAGCGGTGGCACTCATGCTGTGTGAAGACACCCACAGAGGAGGACAGGGACCAAGTGTCCAAGTGTGTTCCAAGCAAAAGGGAGCATTCTATGGGAGATTAATGAGTGTGTACTTACTGTAATAAACTTTGAATGTAAACATTTACCATATATCTTGATCACTCATTGTACATAGGATATATGTACTATATATATATAGTTTATTGTATGTACTGTATGTATATAGTTTATTAGAAATTCAGAGGGTATATGTAAACTTAGCTTCTGTGATATTAATCTTGCATCACTGGTGTATGAGTTTGAGACAAACACTTGATTTCATCTCTTTCCCATCTACTTCCCACTATAGAACTCCACTGAAGATAAAAAAAAAAGTACCTTGTTATATCACAGAAAAGGGAGTGATGTGCAGGAAGCATGCTGTCAGAATATGGAAGGATTTGCAACTGACTGCAGGACTCACAGAACAGAATTAAGATGCGCAGTGGCTGGCTAAAGTGGCTTGCTCTTCAAATATCTATCTATCTATCTATCTTTCTTTCTTTCTTTCTTTCTTTCTTTCTTTCTTTCTTTCT
>NDGM011254910.1:0-10282 GCA_002564305.1 Octomys mimax | reverse complement strand
GCAGGGTATAGTAGTCTGGGCTGGAATTTGTTTTCATAGACGACTTGAAGTACTCTGCTCCATTTTCTTCTTGCCTTCGCGGTTTGTGTAGAGCAGTATGCTATTACTCTGATGGGTTTCCCTTTAACTGTGATCTGTTTTCTTTTGTCTAGCAGCTTTCAGTATATTGTTATTGTGTTGGTTTTCTGATATCTTGACTATTATATGTCTAGGTGTGTTTTTATTTGGGTTGAAGTTATTTGGAGTTCTTTATGTTTCAGTTCATTGTCTTTAAAAATTTCTTCTCTCTTTGAAAATTGAGCTTTCATCTTCAACTTACTAATTTGCCTACCAGTGGCCACCTATCACTTTTCAGGCATGTTCCATTGGGGCCTTGGTTTGTGCCACCACAAAAACACAACAAATTAATGTGAATCCTCTGAAGCCTTTGAATTGACCAGTGAGCCATAGCTCAAGATGATAATGTTTGTTTTTATGAGGCCTTGTTCCTAATGAAAACAATTTTGGCATTTATCCAGACAGATAGATGGAACACAGTTTTTCGACAGGGAAGTGAGGCCCAGGCAGATTCTCCACTACAACTGAGATTATGAATCATCTCCCAGGAAAAATTCAAATGCAGCTATGGGTGTCCTTCTAGCATTAAATAAAGCATTGGCATGGGCCCATCTATAGAGATGATAGTAGAATGAATTATGGAGGGGATTAGCTGCAGCCTTAAAGAATCTGTAGGCAGCTGTGTGTGTCTCAGACCTTCTTGGATCCAGGTGACTTCATGCTGGAAGCAAAGTCAGATCACCTCAGAAAGAGGTGACCAAACTAAGCCAAACTAGGATGTTTGCTTCCCATTAAAGAGGAATGGGACACTTTGGGGAAAGCCTAAAGTGTAATTGCTATTAGGATCTTTTCTATCTGATCTTTCAGGACTCATGCCTGGTTCACATTAAGAAGTGATGTTTTGCAACAAAGAAGTTCTGCTGCCTTCCTTTTGGACCAACCTCCTGTGACCAGGACCAGCTGTGGTTGGAGCCTTTCAGAATGGGAAATGAGTGGCATTGTCCCATTTTGGAAAGAACAAAGATGTGAGGTTTAGACAACTACATAGGGTCTCACAGATGCCTCTGTGTCCATGCCTGGCTGTGGAGAATTCAACTCTGCACTGGAAAAAACACCTACCTAATCGTCAGGTGATGATCCTGAAAGGAAATCCTAACCCCTCTCATCAGATTAAAAACTGGTTTCCTTTTTACTTTATGCTTTATCGGTGGTGGCCAGTACTAAAAATTAAATAATGAAAACTTTAGAGAGGTAAATGTGAGAGCAGAGGGAATCTCTGCCCACAAATTGAAGTTAGTATGAGCTTATAGTTTCATGAAGGAAAAAAGATATTTGGTTGGGCATATTAGGAAATTGCACAAAGCATGGAGATGATCTGGCTTTGGGTTCAACTGGATCCAGGAACTCAAATGCTGTCAAACCTCTCTAGCTCCCATCTCTGTTCTTCTCTGTGCCTGCCTTCAGTGTGCCTCTTCACATGGGAGTTTGCTCAGTGTCAGTTCTACCTCTATCACTTTCATGGGAGTGAATGGCCAAGCAAAAGTGAGTACTCTTACTTAAATTGAGAGAAGATGGTGGCCTGCACCCCAAAGCCACCTGTATAAAGATGGATACAAGTTCCTTTGTCATAAGAGTCCCAGTCTAATAGCAGTTTAAACACATAGTAACTATGTTTCTGTCATATACAGTAATAGCCCAGATGTAGGCAGCCTGGGGCTGGCAAAGAGACTCTATTTGTCTAGGACTTAGGCTTCTGTGCTTTTCTCTGCTGTACCTGGATATTGTTCTTGCTTACATGTCTAACAGTGCTTACCTGCACATCTGTCATCCTACCAGCAGGAAAAATGGAAATGTTGAGGAAAGGAAGCAATTCTTTGAGGGCACAACAAAAATCACACACTTTAATGCTGCCTATCTCCTTTTGGCCAGTAACTAGTTCCAGTGCCCCTCAAAGTTTGAAAGGGAAGCTGGGAAATGTAGTCCTTAACATGGGCAGCCATGAATCACACTAACAATTACTCCCTACTCTAGAAGGAAAAGGCATACATCTGGGCTTGCTGGCATCTCTACCACAGGCACCAAAGATCAAGTTTCTGGAAACAGAAACCAGAATCCTGTCTGGAAGTCAGTCCTATTCCACCTCTTTGACACTCTTCCGTGCTTCTTTTGAGATCTGCTTCATTATTCTCTCTTCTCAGCTTTGACCCCTTCTTGCCCAAGATATGGGAGCTTATGGCCAGCTTACCATGTCCTGGCTTATACACCCAGTTAGGTAAAACCAGGCCAGCCTCACTCCAGCACAAATGATTTTGAAATAAGCATTCGTAAGTTAAGTGGATTCATGATTTAACTGTGGGCAAAAGGAGGCCAACAAGAACATAATGAGGCCAGGGCATTAGCTCACAAGGAACAAGTGCAGTGTTATCTTAATAGGGGAATATTAAATTTTCACTTAGATGTGAAGAATGTGTATGTGACAAGGGTATGTTTGGGAAATTAATTCTTAAGGTGATCTGATCACTTTCATTTTAAATATTCTAAGGAACAACTAGCCCCAGAAGTTCAGGGTAAGAGGTGCTCTGTGCATATGGAAAAAGCGTCCTCATACTCTGGTCAGCTACCCCTGAGCTGGAATTGTCCTATATAGGTAGGCATCAGTGGCAAAAAGACAAGGGAATGACCTAAACCTGGTGGATCTACAGACACCAGAAGGGGCTGGTAAATATGAGGACTTTATAATTTTCGTGGAGTGGGAGATGAATTCAATAGTGGGGGAAGATAGGCATATGAGGTACTTTGGTGAGGGTAGACAAGAAGAGGTAAGTACTTTGGTGAGGTTAGATAAGAAGTAGTAAGGAGGATGAAGGGCAAAGAAGAGCATTAGGTAAAGAGGAAGCATCTATTAGGACAGGCCCTGAGTTATACTCATTAGGATCAGACCAAGGTGAAGTTTCCCCTGACATTGTAAAGAGCTTGGTACTTAAGACCCGAACTCTACATCTTTGAATGAAGAACTGCTCCAGCACATAGACACAGTTTGGTGCAGGAGCCATGCTGTTCCCAGACTATCAAGGGAAGTAGCTCTTTCTTCCACTTCCAGGCATCTGAACATTGCCCCTTTGGATTGTACAGAGAAGGTGTCCTCTGGAACATGCTGAGCAAAGAAGCCATCATGTGTAGACCACAAGCCAGACAACCAAAAGATAAGGAACTTGCCAGAGACCAACTGTGTTGATTTGCAAGGGCAACCATAGCAGAGTACCACGGTTTGGGTGGCTAACACAGAAGAAATGTATATCCTTACAATTAGGGGGGTTAGAAATCCAAGATCAAGGTGTCAGCAGAGTTGCATTCTCAATGGGCCTCTCCTCTCATCCTGTAGGTGATCTCCTCCTCGCTGTCTCCTTATAAGCTCACCAGTCACACATTACCTTAAAATCTACCCTAATAGGCTCATATTATCATAATTACAGCCTTAAAGACTTAAGCTTTTCAAAAACATTCTGAGCAGTGGGACTTCAGCACAGAAATGTGACCACACACAACTCAGCCCTCAGCCTGTGACTTCCACAGTGAGAAACCAAAACAGGAGTTCACCAATTCTGTAGGCCGAGTATCAGCCACAGAAGAGACTGATTCAACTCACCTCCAATTACAAATCTGGGGGGAGAAGATTAATGTTGAGGCAAATATCCATCCCTAGTCCCCTCAGCTCTTCCCAAGGACTGTGGACTGATTCAGAATTAGTGTGAAGCCAAGACTGCACACGTAGGTGCTGGTGGCAAGTGATTGGTCTGTGGGCTGGAAAACACTCCTTCTCATGGAGCAGAACCAACTCAAATGCCCCTGGAGGACATAGATAAGCAATTGCACTTCACACATCAGTTCCGACCTCTCAGCCTCTCCCTGTTGCCCCTACACAGTTTCTGCCTGCCATTCATTCAAAAGTTCCTGCTTCACGGTTCCAGGCCTCCTGGCATTTTGCCAGGCCCCCCTCCACCTCCAAGGCCTTTCCTCCCAGTCTTTTTTCCTTCCTGACAAGCACCCACTAAGTCTAGCTAGAGCATTTTCTCTACTCTCCTGATAGAGCTGTTATCCTTCTTTACCACTCTTGCCTTGTGTTCAACACTTAAAACATTGTCCTAATTTTTGTTAGACCATTTTCCTCTCAAAGGAAACTTTAGATTCCAGGAGAGCGGAGAAAGCTCATCAAAAGTCTAGCCTGGGGGCCTGCCCCTTAGCTCAGTTCTTTAAGTGGCTGCTTCGACAAAGCAGTCAGGCTTAGGTTGCTGTGGTTCGATCCCCACAACTCAAGCCAGCCAAACCTGCCCTGAAGGCAATCGGAGAAAAAAAAAAAAAAAGTCTAGCCTGGTGCTTTCTTGGTACAAAACAAATATGACTACTATGAATGAATGAGTTATGATACTATAACTGGACACAATGGGGTACAATGTTTATACATAAAACACAAATGTGTACTTTGGGAACCTCTGAGTAACAACCGAGAAAGACAAATAGGAATAATGATTACAAAAATAAAGATAGAAAACATACAAGTGAAATAAACCTTCTCTTTCCAATCCTCTAAACATTAAATAATTTGAGTCTATAAAATAAAGCAAAAGTAGACAGATTAATAGGAGAAAAGATGCATAAATTTGCTAACATGTAAATGACTTGGAGTCACACAAGTGTAAAACTCAAAGAAGGGCCAATCTACTTTTCTGCAGGAGAGACTAATTTAGTCATAAATCTATGACAAACTGGACTCTGTAACTAAACTTTATCCTGTAAATTACCACTAGAAAATATGGTGCTATAAGCTTTCTTTTTTAAAGGGCTGACTGAGTACTCAGTATGCTAATCACCTATTTATTCCAGAGGTCAGCTCTATCAAACTTTCTATGGATAGGAATCAGTATTCTGTATTTTTATAAAATTCTCCTGGTAATTCCTCCTCCAATTAGTTCAATTTAGGACCACTGAGAGATACTAATCCATACTAAATTACTTGGTCAACCTTCCCAGGAATATGTGCATCTTGACTAAAGGCAACATATTGCAATTCAAGGAAACTGGACATTTTAAAGTCAGGATAGTGCTAGAAGAGAAGAGCTCTCCAGTTTCATGGACGCTGCCCATTTCACCTCAGTGTAATTAAATATTCTTCCTACAAGAAGTTTTTTGTGAGTTTCTTCTGCATTTAAATAAGAAGTGACAGTACTGCAGTAACTATAAAGTTGCACAGTTGGATCTCAGGAACTGAAATCAGACATTCATTAAAGAAAAGAAATAGTCTCTGGCCTCATAATGCTCCTCTCCTTGCAGGGTTGATTTGTAAACAACAAAGAAGCATAATTGCTACTGGTGGAGGTTGGGGAGACACCCTGATGTGAAGGGGACAATGGGTGGCGGGAGAATCAAAGTGCATCTCTGTTCAGCCCATAGCATCCGTGCAACATCCTCAGGGAAGGGACACCTTACCTGAGACTCAAGGTCAGTTATCCAAGCACAGGACAGAGAAGGTTCAGGTGGAGGACCTACAGGTGTGAATGCCTGGAGCCCTGAGCCCAACTGAGCTGTGCTCTTATTGCTGGAACACAGAAAATAATATTGCTAATTCTGAAAGTGAAGGTCCAGCACCACTGCCAGGAGCCTTGGGAGGATAGGAAGACCTAGCATAGACTGTCCTGGGAATGGAACTGTGATTACTCAGTTGCCAGAACAAAGCAGCCACCACATGGGGAAAAATGATAGACAGCAAATTCCAGGGCTGTGCTGTGCTGGCTGCCCCAGGTCCCTTCTAGAGGAGAACACAAAGAGGCAAAAGTACTCCACAGCTTGTGGACAGACTGAACTTAACTCCTGTGACAAGGCTACAGTCTTCCAGCTGTAAGTGCCTGGGACGGGCTGTGTCCTTACACCAAGCACAATGGCTCATCACCCATCAGCATTACCTACTTCCCTTCCATTTTCATTGCCATCCTTGCATCCAAGCCAGGCAATAGGGGATGCCAGATTCTTTCTTTTAGAAAGAATCATGTAGGATGTTGATGCATAAACACTCGTGGCTACACAAATCACACAGATACACATGCGCACAGGCACTCACGTATGCTCATGCTCAATACAATTGCCTTGCTACGATCACTCCTCCCACTGAGCTCCACCCTGAGCTCTGTGCTCCTGTCTTCATTTCACTTGACCTCCCACACTCATCCCTACCTCCTCTATGCCGTCCAACCATCTCTCAGCAAGATTTGAACTTTCATTCCAGCAATACTTCCTTAAAGCTGCTATGACAGCTTTGACCAACAAAGGGTTTATGATAAAAAAAGATCACATGGTTTGTGGAGCTTTGCTTTGAAGATGGGCTCTACTCTGCCTTGCTGGAATGACCTTGAACATGAGGCGTAATCTCCCCAGTCCTCTGTGTATCATCCACGAAGAAGAGCAACAGCTTCCATGTCATTGCTGCAGTGAAAATGAGACAGAACACCCACATAATGGATTCACTATAGCATTTGACATATAGAAAACGTGACTTAAACGTCTCCTGTTTTTTCCTCTCATCCAAAAATGGAGTTTTCTTATGTTTACTAGTTTGAAGTTAGGAAGTTATTATGATCATCATTGGTTTTTAAAGAAAGAATCATAAATTGCACTCGTTTAGACTTTTTTTTGTCTTCTTAATAATTCTAAGATCAAGGCAGCACTGATAACAACACATATTTGATTGCTGCCCTGCTTCCTCACTGAGAAGTGATGTTTTTATGCAGTCGGTTGTTTGGGGCTTTGTTCATTCTATGCTCTTCTTTGCTTCTTCTCTTAAAAATTTGCCTTTAATTATCACAGTGGCAATGATAGATAAATTAGAAACCTGCTATAGCTTCTATCTAGATGTCCTTGCAAAGACTCATGAGGTCATAGGTGTGGCTTTTTCAAGGTTATTGTGCCCCTCGGATCAAAGATATGATACTGGGATTGATTCTTGGTGTGATGCTAGGATTAAGACTGTCCTATCCACCATGTGGGTGCTGCTCACCCAAAAGCCAGTATCCTGGATCAGATACAAGGGACAGAAAGAAAGTCATTGCTTGTCTATAGCTTGCTGCTTGCTGCCTTCTGGCTGCTACGAACTCTTTCTCTTCTGCAATGCCCCTATGCCACACCATCCTGCCTTGAAGCCAGTCAACTATGAACTGATATCTCTACAAACTACAAACCAAATAAACTTTTTCTTTAACTCTGGGTGTTGGTTGTTTTGTCTCAGCAATGAGAAAAGTAACTAAGAACCCAACGAGCTCAAGTGAGTGACTAATATCATTCAACAGAACTCTGGCTGTGGTCATTGTCCTAATAGCTTTCCTCTCAGGGGAAGAGGCTGGTTTGCAAAAACAACGTAGTCTCTGTAGAACATACCCAACATCAATGCCCAGATGACAGCTTGCATTGAGAAACA
Source organism: Octomys mimax (assembly GCA_002564305.1). Classification (NCBI taxonomy): domain Eukaryota; kingdom Metazoa; phylum Chordata; class Mammalia; order Rodentia; family Octodontidae; genus Octomys; species Octomys mimax. Next base: position 2,763 of record NDGM011254910.1, on the reverse strand, counting down.
CTGGCTAAAGCTCCATGAAGCTACAGAGAAGAGTTCTGAGAGGACGGAGCACAGCATCAAAGATTATTTCTACCCCCAGGACAGATTTTCAAGTCTTTAAAATAAAAATGTTCTTAGTCTGCTCAGCAGACTAAGTACCTGCTTAGGCAAGCACAGGGACAGGGGTTCGATCCCCAGCACCATATGCCACACCAACCTTGCCCCCAGGTGCACTCAGCTGGCCAAGACCTGGCATGGTGGTGCATGCCTGTTATTCCAGCACTGGGGAGGGTGAAAACAGGAGCCCAATCTGTGTAGTGAGACCCTGTATCAAACACATGAGAAGAAAAAAAATAATAAATAAAAATGTCCTTTAAACATACATAGCAACTTCACAACAGACACAAATCTAGCTTTTTTCATAAGCTAAGGGGACAAAACCATCACAGTACTTTATAGTCTCTAAATCAAACTTTAATCCCAGCCTCATCCCATTACCAGAAAGGAAATTCAATTCTAGTCATGATCAGTGCTTTCTCTCTCTCTCAAGGATTAGAAAAAAGACTCAAAGTTCTGAGAAAAAGCAGAACATTCTGGGTGGTCCCAGGTTACTCAACCCCCTGGGGTCAGACAGCTGTGCTATGGGTGGTCTTGCTTGGGTACGGAAGCCTGGATTATGCTAGGTCACTGCGACTGTCCACTCTCAGCTTTTCACGGCTAAGGCCTTGTGAGGATGCTGCCATGGATTTTAATTTCTTTAGAAATCTCCCCATCTCCCTAGGCACTGGGGTCATTCTTTTCTTCTTCCTATCCTTCTGGGTTTTATCCACCACCCAGAAGAACCAGCCCACTTTCAATTTTTCAAGGCCCTTGGAGTATCATCACCTCAATAAACTGGAGTTTTTGACAAGTAAAGCTAGGAGGGAGGTTCATTTCCAGACAAGGACACACAAGGACCGGCTGCCACTTTGAGGACACTTTACTTTCTCTAGTTGGAGATGCACATCTTTCCCGCATTTTGGCATTTCTAGTATTATGAAGCATCTCAGTGTTGAATTTAAGGTGTCATAATAGGCTATTAGACATTGGAATCAAGACATAGTTATCATTTCCTGTGTATGTCCACATTTGGCTGTGGCTCCTGGCGATAGGACTGGGCATCTGACACTCTTTGATCTTCCAGTTAACAAATAATTGAGGAACACTTGAAGACAGAGCTATGAGTCTTGGTTCTTACCTGAAAAGATGTCATTCAGTTGGAGAAAATGTCAGGATCAAAATTTGCAGGATGAGTGTCTAAGGCTTGAAAGAAAATCCCAGAGACAACCGTGGAACACCTTCTGAGAAAGGTCACATCTTCAACACACTGAATAGGACAGAGGTTGATGCTGCATGAAAAATGCAAATAATAAATGACCACAGAGAACTCTGATTTCAGAATGATGCACAACAGTCATGCAGTAACTGTGAAGAGGTTTTAAGAGGGGTCTAAGCAATTTTTTGCATATATATATATATATATATATATATGTATATATATATATCCATGTTCTTTTCTCTCAAGAAGGCTAGTGAGCTGTTTTCATAGATATAAAATGAACATTCTAATTGAGAAGAGACATCATATTATAGCTTGATTAGTATCATGCTTCATTTCTTCCTAGTCAATATAAATAATGATGCTTTTTGTTTTGTTTTGTTGGTACTGAGGATTGAATACAGGGCCTTCACACTAAGTTACATCCTTAGTCCTTTAGGAATTGCTTTTAAATTTTGAGACAAGGTTTCAGTAAGTTGCTATGATGCCCAGCTGGGTTTGAATTTGCAATCCTCCTGCATCAACATCTTAAATACAATGAAGTTTGAATGATAGGTTCAGTAGATGAACCAGCCACACATACATAGCCAGGATCCAGCTGAGAGGGTGGAAAAGAGAAATGATCCCTGAGAAAACAGGGCAGGCACAATGAAGGATGTATTTCAACCTCTGCCTGTGGTGACATAGTTTCTGGCTTTTAGCCCTGTGTCCCTGAGCTCCCTGACTTTTGCCAAATAGACAGGAAACAAAGTTCCAAAGTCCAGCATAGCAAGGAACACAGCAGAGGAAGGACCTGTCTATCAAGTGGCCTGAGACCCTGGCTGAACATGTGACAGACTAGCTCAGGAGTTAATTTTTCTTTCCAAACCCCACTGGACAGCTCAGGCCTGCCTTGATTATCCAGTTGAAGTGAGACACTGCCTTTGGAAACTTGGAGGATTGGCTCTGCTGACCTCCTGAAACACACTGCCAGATGTCCCAAAGCCTAAGGCAGCAGGAGGAGGAGCCAGCAGACCCGCCTTCACATCTCACACCCATAGTGCTAATCAGGTAGGTGGCCAGGCTGCCTAATCTCCTTGCAGCCCATTCCTTCCCTTTCCCTTTCTTCCCTCCCTTCTTTCTATCCTTGCTTCCCTTCCTCCCTCCCTACCTCCTTCCCTCTATCCTTGTCTTCCTCTCTTCCTTCTTCCTTTTCTTCCTTCCTCTTTGCTTCCTTCTTTCTGTCTTTCTTGCTTTTGTTCTTCGTCCTTTTCTTCCTTCCTTCCCTTCTGTCCTTCCTTCTTCATCACTCACAGAACACATTGCATCACATTCTGTCTTAAATGCTTTGCAAATTATTTCATTTAATCCTTAGGACAACCTAGAAAGTAAATATTACTATTCTATTTAATTTTTAATTTTAATTTTAATTTTTTTCCATAATTTTATTGAGAAATAAATAGCAATGAGACAGTTTCAAATCAAAT
>NDGM011254908.1:0-17955 GCA_002564305.1 Octomys mimax | reverse complement strand
TGAGGTAGCTTGTTTGCTTTAGGCACTGAGGCCTAGTCCCACCTACACACACTTGATCAATTTCCTAGCTTCTGTGTCTCCCAATGTATCCCCCTTTTTTGTTTTGTTTTGTCAAAGATGAGTGTTCCATTGTAGTTACAGAAGCTGTATATAGAGAAGTCTTTAAAGGACCTTTTCATTCTTGATGCAAGTCCAAAGAGTGTAGGTAGTTGAATTCAGCAAAATAACCCAATATAGTCAAATAGTCCATAATAGTAATGAGTGATCAGCACATCTGGCAATTGTCAGAAGTTGTTGACTTGAGCCTTTTACAGCTCAGCATATTAATGTAGCTTTACTTTTTATACTTCATGGTTATACTTTTCTACTGGAAGGTTAAAACCAAGTTAAAGCAAGACCTATATAACTACGCATGTAACTTTTGCTATCTGATAAGGTCAGTCAAATCCCTTCAGGATTTACCCTGGAGCCATGTACAGCAGCTTGTACATATTTTGTCAGTGTCAGCCATCTGGATGAGTCACTGCCCTTGCTTGACCAATTTGATCGTGAAAGCCTGAATTTTTTCTCACTAGGTGACTATTCTTAGGCACACTATACATTGTTGATAATTTTCTTCTGTGGTCCTACAATCTCCTTGATCAGAAAATTTGGGACACCACTGACTTACAGGATGTTACAGCAGAGGTTCTCTTATATCCAGAGTCCTCACTGGAGGTCAGCATTTTAAAACAAAAGGTAGGACATAAATGAAGTCTATAGAAAGGACTAAGAGGTATTCGTTTTTGTCCTCTGTATTTACAAAATTCATAAAATCTGGGTGTGACTTATCTTTGTAGCAGAGTAAGGAGGTAACGTGTCTAAATAAGACCTTGAAATGAGAGATATTCTAGGTCTGAGATAAATTAAATAGAAATCTTGAAGATAGGAGTTCTTTATAAGTAATTACTTTCAATAGCATGAGCATGATCTTAAAAGAAGAAAAATAAATGATAAGTTCAGGAAACTATCAGAAGGTGATTTTCCTAAGGTATTAAAAAAAAAAATAGAGTCACTGGTGAGAAAGGGATCCATTCTGAGAATGGATGAAAAGGAAGCTTTTGTTCAGAAGATAACACAGAAGCAGGAAAGCTTTCCCAGAAGAATGAAAACTTGTCTTCTTGGGGGAGACTGTAGTCTCAAAAAAGGAACAGGTGAAAATAACATTTTCCCAGGTAGGAAATAGGAGGAGATGGGCTGAGAAATAAAGCCAGGGTCCTTGAAGAAATGAAATCTGATAATGCCTTCCAGTTAATAAATTGGGATATCATTTCCTCAGTTTGATACTTAGCACTGCAGTTACGCTTCCGAGAAATTTGAATCAACTGAGCCATGAGGATAAGCTGTGGGAAATGTCTAAGCAAATGACTGATGAGAACAAACTAGAAAAAGATGGATGAGATCAGGAGAAAAATGGAATGTTGGAAAGATTGAAGCTCACACTGTCAGAGAAGTTTCTGGCTGACTGTAAGTCTTAGAAACCTGAAGAAACTTCTGCTGTTGCTTTACTCACTACAGTGCAAGCCCCTTAACATTTACCTATACTTGATGAATGTGAATCGGACTTCTCAAATACCTAGATGGTACAAATATACAAACGTCAAGACTGCATCCTGCCTTTCACTCCTCTTCAGTAAGCCAACCTTCTGGGCCCTGAGAATCAATCAGAGACAAAAGTAAATGTGTGTGAACTGTGCTGTCAGTGAGCACCCAGACCTTCAAATAATTAAATAAATAAATAAATTTTAATCAATGTCCAATTGTATTGGCACCCACACTTTTGCATTTTCTTAGGCATAAACATTGAGTTTAGAAGAAGTGATATGATGCTTGTCCATTCAGAAATAAAAGTAATGGCAAAATGTGTATCTAGGCAACTATGTGAAAAAAAAAAAGTAATGCTTACTTATGTGAATCTGCTGTACTCTGACAATTGTGAACTTTCAAGGAGGCTGGTTTTTATGTTTGTGTTGATAATTTATGTTCAGATTTGAAATTTTCAGTGGGTTGTATATCTTTTTTTATTTTAGGGAAGGGTCATACATGGTCTCACTACTAGATCAGACTCATAGTGATCCTCCTCTTAACAGCCTCCCAAGAGGTGGGATTACAGGCATGTGCCACCATGCTCAATTGCTGGCTCAGCTCACCCTGGGGGTGGGCTGGCAGGGCAGGCCCCAGGATCAAACCCCTAGCCTCTGTACCTGCTTGCAGGTGCTTTAATCTACTGAACTATTTGGCTAGCCCTATTGTATTTCTACAAATAGCTTAGAAAGTAAAATTTCCTGAAAAGTAAATAAAAATTAGTTTGGAATGTTCTCAAACTTGCCTTTATAGTCTTACATTTTCATGGATAAAAATACTGGTAGAATAGCAAACATAGAAAGTTTGGGTTGTGTAAAAACAATAGACTTAGTTAGTTCAATAAAACATGAGTTTATTCAACACCTAGTAGGTGTTCAGCCCTGCTAAAATGTTTATTCTTGACAACAGAACTATTAAGTCTAAATAATGGGGAAAATGTTGTATTGGGGAAAGTGGACACACATACCTAAGTCAGAATGGGTAATAAAATGATAAATAGACTACTTCTAAGTGGTAGAATGCAAAAATTTGTCATGAAAAATGGGTAACACATTAGTAGAAGGCTGTAAGTCGAGAATTAGAAGGACAATCTTTTCAACATTCACTTAAAATATGTTGAATTCTTAAAGTGTATAAATAAAGTTGGTATTACAATACAGTATGTTTTTGTTCACATATTCCATAGGAGGTCTTTTAAATAAGATTTACCTGAAAGAATTTTCATTTCACTTAAAAAATCTATTGAAGGAATGAAAACTTCAACTTGATTAATTTCAGATACAATTTTTACCAAAATATTTAGAGCTTGCTTTTCTCAGGATTTTACAGTAGTGCTGTGTAACTATTTAATATAAAGATTAGAAAAGGCTATATTTTAAAACTTTATTTTTTAATCTGACACCAATAAAAACATTTAGTATAGACTGCCACTTATTCAAAAACACATGGGAAGAGGGAAACATATAAAATCTCTTTTGTATCATACAAATGATTTTTAAATTCAATCTTTCGAAAGGACAGAACATTGATCATTATTTCTGTCAATTTATTGACACAAATTGATTTTAAGTTTGTCTCGAATACTTTTCACTCAATTTTATTTATAAATGTTACTAACTTTTTCAGTCTCATTCTGTATCAAACTTTTTTGGGGGGGATGTGTTTACTTCTCTGAGTCATATATAGTTTTTCTTGTAATTAAAATTAGCAATTATAGGAAGCTTCTCTAAGTCATAAGAATTCATCATCATTATTGCTCTGGAAATTTTTACCACTTTGGATTAGCAATCCTAATATCTACTTCTTTAAAGACAAACTTAGTGGGAAAAGTATGGAACTTGAAGGCAAGAGTAATAAGAAATACAGTGTCATCTTTTCCCGCAGACCAACTTAAAAATGACTCCATTCTTGTGGCAGAAGCACTTTCTGCCAGACCTCAGGCAGCTATCTCCTTAACCAATTTATATTATCTTTTGTAAAGAATGATAGGTTTTACCAGTTAAGTTGCTAAGACCAATAAGTAGACTCTTAAACTACCATGTACTTTAGCTGCTTAGGATACATTATTTCCTTAACTGCTGTAGCAGCCTTGTATCTGGAAAAGCAATAGGACCATAGTTGTTCTGAAGTGAGGATGCTTCCTCAGAGACTCCAGGGCCTTCTGCGCCAGTGATGAAGGCAGGGAGGGCTTCATGAACTTTGTGGTGCAGTGTATGCAGAACTGCTCTTCTCTAATCAACAGAAAACAATGAGGGGCGAAACCCCAAAGCACACTCCTAAGGCAGCCATTGGCTGAGAGACATGAGAAGGCAGAGACCCTCTCACCTAGCCACCCATGCAGAGTTAAGTTAGTTCAAGTTTCTTACAAATTCCATATTTCCTTAGATTAGCCACTGCACTTACACACTGCTGCCTTGAATTGATAAGCCAGTCCTGCCCACGCTGCCAATAAAGCCTCCCTCCAGAAATACAGTGGATGCATTAAATAGGCATCTCTCAGTAGAATCCTGTCCTTCAAAACAGCATGTGAAGAAACAGTCATGGGTCCTCCAGTATAAATGCCTCTCACTTCACACAGTCACAGAAACTGTAGTTCCTTCCTTATAGGAAACCCCATTGCTAAGAAAACATTTTTGTTTAGTTTTAAAGTATTTTAATACTTATTAACTCCACAGCTCCAAACAGCATGTAATTGTAGTGTTTTGAAAAAAACACATTCAAGAGATGTGTCTGGCATGTTTCAGATGTGTTTAGGATGAAGTAAGTTGGAGTATATTTTGCATAGACACATGCCACAAAATGTAGAATTACTGGAGAAATTGTGAAAAGTATCCACGGTGATATAAGTTGTACTCCACAATTCAGTTGTTCCAAATACCATAAGAGATTTGCGTGTGTGTGTGTGTGTGTGTGTGTGTGTGTGTGTGTTACTGGGATCAAACTCATGACCTTGCACTTGCGAGGCAGGCACTTATGCCACTGAACTATCTCCCAGGCAAGAGCCTTGCATTAATCCTGGTCAGGAATTTCAAAAGATGTCCCTTTCACTATGTATGAAACTACCTATAGCCCCAGGTCTTATATAATATTAGTTTAGCTTCAAGCAACAGGAACAGTGAAGAAGCGAATGCAAAGCAAGATAACACAAAACAAGCAGACATGTGAAGCCCTTTTCCTCGCACTGGGGCTGTTCATGACAGGAGTAGTGTGGATTCAGCTCACTGCAGGCTACTGCAACATTTGCATTTGCTGTGCTTTCTCCTCCAAGAGGCCAGCCCAGCCCAGGACAGCTGAGCATCCCCAGCAGGGTATCCTCAGCGTCTGGCCCAGCCAGGTTCTGCATGGGGATGCCCTCTTTTAACCTTTAGCCTGCCCCATCTGTGAAGTTGTTTAATAATTTTTATCTATTAATTTGTTTCCTTTAAACAAGTACATTGAAACATATACACTTTCAAACATTTGCAGAAGCAGAAGTAGAAAGCTAAAAATAATGTCTTTTATCATGGGAAAATTATTTTCTTCTTCTTGTCATCTCAATAATATTTTGTAAACTACTTTGAAAAAATGTTATGAATATTTTAATATGTTGATAATATGATAATAGATTTTCCCCTGCATGTATTAACAGATATAATACCGAGCATCTAGAGAAATATTTTTTTACATTTTCTAGTTCTTTAGTAACACTATCAAAATAATTAATATTGCTCACTGCTATAGTTAATCATTTTTAAGAACTTCAATATTATTAAGTTTAAAAATACATTTAGAATATGGCAATCTGTGTCAGAGAAGTTAGGTATTGGTGATTATTACTGACTAATTTGTCAAATTAGGACAAGAACTTGTTGATGTGGCTCATTTTTGCAATTGTGAGGTCACTGCGCTGTGTTCAATTGGATGAATCGATTTAATTCACTGAGTGTAGCTACATTATGATCATTCCCTTCAGATAGCACATGGGCCACATTTATCTGATCCTATTTTCTAGATGTAAATAAGAAATAAAAGTGGAGACATGAATTAATAGAAAAGACTATGAAAAATAGACATCCAGACCATACATATTTCTTTTGTATAATGTTGTGTGCCTTTTTTTCCTTCAGTTTATTTTTATTTATTTATTTATTTATTCATTCATTCATTCATTCATTTATTTTTTTGGTGGAATCGGGGATTGAACTCAGGCCCTTGCGCTTGCCAGGGAAGCACTTATTCCACTGAGCCATCTCCCTGGCCCTCTTCAGTTTAAATGGAGGAATTATTAGGAATGACTAATGCATTCAATAAGTATTTAATTATATTATATGTTTTATATATCAATAATTTAAATGTGATACTGGATACAAATTTAAAAGATAATGCAAATAGTAATAAAATTGGATTATGTAGTTTATTGCCCTCACATACTCATCCAATTACTCATCAATATGACGTAATATTTTTGCATTTTGCTTTCCACAATGATTTCTTTTAATTACTCTTTCAGGCCAGTATGCAACTTCAAAATCTGCCTCCCCTTTAAACATTAGCCAGTCCCATGACACTAAGGCTGTGTTACAGAAATAAATGGAATTTACTATGTTAGAATTATGAGCCTGAGAACATGGCTGTGATGTACCAGGATGAGATCTTAGCTTATATTTTAGCACTAGAGGAAAAATATGGTAATATATGCAGGTAGGATCAGATTAAGCTCATGCATTAGTCAGCTGTCTAATACTGTGACAAAGGCCCTGGGGTAATCAGTGTACAAGGAGGAGTAGTTTATTTTGGTTCATGATTCCAGAGACTTCAGATCACCAGGAAGCAAAACAAAAATAAGACTGAAACATAACCAATGGGAAAACATACTTAGGAAAACAGTTGATAGAAAGAGGAGATTAAGATACATTCAATAGCTTTTTAAAAATAAAAGTACAGGGCCAGGTAGATGGCTGAGTAGAATAAGTGTGCTTTCCTGGCAAGCACAAGAGTCTGAGTTCAATCCCTGGTTCAGCCAAAAATAAAATAAAATAAAAAATAAAAGTACTTACATAGAGTAGGTAACATTGAATTCATATTTATGGAGTTCTCACTTCAGATAAGATGCTTAAATACTTGATGACAAACACTTCATTTTAAAATTTATTTATTTACTGATTTTTAAAAGATAGCTCCAGCTAAATATTTTTCTCTGGCCTTAAAACCAACTGAGGTCACAAGATAATCGGAATCACTGTTGTTTAAACTGTTCGATTCCAAACTATTCAGTCCAGTGCTGTGCTTAAAACAATCTGAAGTAATGTTTTGAGCTTGCCCACTGTATTTACTTTAGGAACTTTTGCTTTATACTTGGGTGGCATTTTAGGTTCTGTGTTTAGTCTGATGCCGTGAAAAGAAAGGCTACAATAACAAAAATACTTCGGATCTGTTATGAGAAAATGACCTTCACCTAGACGGCGCTACAGTTTTTAGTGCCCTACAAGCAAAATAGAGTAGGAATGAAACAGAGGGCACTGTAAAGGTGATTCCTGCCCTCAGGATACCTCACATGCCTGCGCACGGGCAATAACTCATTTACTTTCATATGTTCATCACACCAGAAAAAGAAAAAGAGAGATAGAGATGGAGAAAGAGGTTATTCTGCAAAGTGATTTAAAAACGATGACATTTAAGATGACATAAGTTCCCAAGAGTACAATAGGAATTTACATAAATTTAAATGTAAATTTTATAGAAATGAAAATATTAAGACTGCAGAAATGGAAAAGAACTTTCTTCTGTAAAGGTTCTTTACCTTTCCATTTTAATTTTTAAATATTTTATGTAACCTTTTCCATATTTTTTATAAATGCATAAATGCTATCAAGACACAATTTATACACTATCACATTTACTTCTTTTTATGTGTACATTTCAGGGGTTTTTTTTAGCATATTCAAAGTTGTACAAATCTTATTACCTAATTTTAAAATATTTTCATGACCCTTCTAAAAATTTTTAACTGGTATCATTAGGAATCATGTCTACTTCTTGCCTGCCCCAAGCCTATGGCAAATAATAACTTAATTTGTTGTATGTATTTGCTATTCTATACATTTCATATAGCTGAAACTATAAGATATGGTCTTCTTTTTGTATTTAGGACAGGTATACAGGGTGTACAGGGTCTCACTGCGTAGCCTCCCAAGAGCTGAGATTACAGGCGTGCACCACCATGCCCAGTCTCAATCTCAGTTTCAGTGTGCCCTGGGGGCAGGGCTGGCCCAGCAGGCCCAGGGATCCAAGTCCTGGCCCCTGCCTCTGCCTAAGCAGGTGTTTTTAATCTGCTGAGCTATTTGACTGGCCCTGATGTGCTCTTTTGTAGCTGCTTTCATTTAGTGTTTTTCAGAATCCTTGTATGTATTCATATACATGAGAATATACATACATATACATATAAATAACATTTTTATTACTAAATAACATTCTATTATACTACTTTCATTTGTCCAACTGGCTAACCATGATTATTAGTTGATAAACATTTCAGTTGTTGCATCTTTTGACTACTAAGAACATATGAAAATTCATTTACAAAAGAGTATATAGTCTGCCCAAAATTGTACATCAGGAAAAAAACTCCTGTGTTAATATTTTCATACTATATTTACTGAGACATCACAAGTGACCTTTGGCCTCTACAGTTACAAGAAGTGCTCAAAGTCGTGGTCCTTAGCTTCCAGACATTTAGTACGGTGAACTGCTGCAGTGTGTGGACCTTTTTGTGGCCGATAGTGTGTGTGTGTATGAGTGTGTGTGTTCCATTTCTTTTGGGTATCTAAGTAGTGGAGGAATTTCTGGCTTATAGATTAGTACATAAATAGCATTTTGAGGCAATGCTGAACTCTTTCCCCAAATTACTGCACTATGTTGCATTTCTACCAGCAATACGCATTAGGGGTCAATAGAAATTTTAAGATTCACAGTTGAGATGCAGAAGAAGTCTCTCTCTTCCCTTTTATAGAATAAGTTTTGATTTGTATTACAATATAATATCACCATACCTCTGAAACATACCTGTTTCCTTCATCAGTAAGTAAAACTTCACAGATGAAACTCACTTTATGCAGCTTTATAATTTCAAGATAGTTATTAACTCAGACTTTGCAAAATGCTGAGTAAATAAATGATGGCATGAATATATCTCTATGTCTCTATGTCTCTATTTATCTATCTATCTAGTCAATTTTCTGTTCACATTCTCTTAAAGCAATTCTTTCAGATTTCCACATAAATGCCATTCAGATAATTGAAGGCAGCTCTCATTTCATCACTCCTTCCCTCCCAGTCTTGGGTGTTATTATTCAGAGAATGTCCCTGAAAGGTCTCATGTGAGAGGTGGGGCTTTTGGAAAAGGACAGAACTGTGGGAGCACTGAAGTCACCAGTGGATTAAAGCTTTGATGAGTGCAAGGCTGGACGTGTATCAGGAGGCAGGGCCTGGCAGGAGCAGGCAGGTCATTTGAGTAGGTTGAAGCACTCGTTCTTGGCCAACGTACCTTGTCGTTCTGCCCTTTCTCTAGCTGCCACGTTGTGAGCAGCTTTTCTCTGTCATGGACATTTCTGCTCTGAAACAACTGACCATGGTCTGAAACCCCCACAGTGGATATTGGGGAGCTGTTTCTCATGTGAAGAAAGTGACTCGTACCCTGAGATATGGATTTTCTTATCTACAACCAAATTTCCTAAGAGAAAGCACTTTCACTGTTGACATGTAACTTCCTACTAGTCAACTGAATTATCCTACAGTTCATATTTATGTAACAGAAACCTAGACTCCTGTGTTTTTCCTTGTGAATTCATTAATTTTTATGTCACACTTAATCATGTATCTCATAAACTAGATAACAGACGGATAAGAAAATGTTTCCAGACATGATTCTCCAGTGGTTTGAATCATGTTTAATGTTAATTAAACATATCAACTCAACATCTATAAATATTTCTTCATGTTCAGTTTCTGGTTTTGCCAATGTGGCAAATCAAAGTCTTAATGGATTTCCCCCCAAAAAACCCAAGAAATTGTAACACAGAACTTTTAAACATATAACATTTGCAAGAAATTAGGAAAAAGGAAAGAGAAAGAGAGAAGGAAAGACAGACAGATCAACAGACAGTGTTCTGCAAACTGAAGAAACCAGAGATATTTACTAATCTTAGAAACTAGAATCTGGGTGTGTGTACAGGGGGGTGTTGATCCATGGAATATATTGGGAAGAGGGTAGGATACAAAGCCTTCAATCTGGAAAGGAGGGGAAGAGGAACTCAAAGCCTTGCATATGTTTAGAGCTCTACTTGAAATGAGAACATTCTCAAAGAAATCCATCTTCAGAAGCAAGACCTCAGCTAAGGCGTAGGGAGACAGCAGTCAGTGCAACTCTGCCCTTAACAAGGGTTGACTTTCCAACTTGCATTAATTTAAAGTACTCCTTGCTTTACAGTACCTAGTAGAATATATGATATATATTCTTTCTGAAGAAATGATCTTCAGCTAACTCTTACAGAGTTATAGAATTCGCATGGATTAAAAAAATCAAATATGGGACAACCCATTTGGCATCCCATCTCTCAAGACCTGGTCTTACTCTTAAAGAAATAAATACTTTTTTCTACTCTTTAAGAAAATCAAATATGTGTTTGTACTCTGATTTTTAAAAATATTTTGTTATTAATAATAATTATTATTATTATTTAATATATTTGGTTATTGCAGGGTCCCAATACACAGCTCCAACTCACGGTGATCCTCCTGCTTTCAGCTTCCTCAGCACCAGATTACAGGCATGTAGCCCTATTCCTGGACTCTGTGGCCAGCTCAGTGTGCCCTGGGGTGGGGCTGGCATAGCATGTGGTGCCGGGGATCAAACCTTGGTCCCTGTGTTTGCCTAAGCTTACCTAAATAGGCACTTCAGTCCTCTGAGCTATCTCACCAGTCCCACACTCCAATTGTAAATAACCAGAAATACTAAGCTGTTTAGTGCCAAAAATCTTAAAAAACATAAACGTGAATTTTATTTATTATCAAAGATATGCCTACATAAATAAGTTTGAAATATTTACAGAATGGCCATTTTAAGAGTGAGAAAGATGTGACGTATGTTAAAATTCATTTCCCAATGACATTATCAAGAACATTTTTAATTACTTCATAAAAACTAACATTTGTTAATCGTTTATTTCAGTTATACATAGAATTTTTTTCTAAAGCACACTACCTTAAAAGCATGCTTATGTAAATGCAAAAGAATTAAAAGAATCCCCTGTGTATGATTAGATCATAGTAGCATGAAGCTAGAAACAAAAAGCAAAAGAATCCCCCAAAACTACACAAACAAATGGCAATGAAACCATGCACTCCTGGGGAATCTTGGATCACAGAAGAAATTGGGAAAGAAATTCTGAAAGTTCCCAGAATCAAATGAAAAGGAAGCACAATGAGCCAAGGCTGTAGGCAACCCCTAAAATATTTTATCTTTCATTGCATGCTAATATATGCATAATAGTTCTCTTTTATGACACACTTTTAGCATACTTTAAAAGATTAATCCACATCATAGCACACATTACTACTTTTTTCTTGCTCAGTAATATTCTGTATTATTTAACTTGTTTCAGCATTATTTTGTATACAGTTGGTTTATAATAAGCTTCACAAAATTTATACATTGTGCTGATTTTATATCTAGGTATATTATCAACACATTCCAGGCAATAAACGTAAAAATAAGGACAAACTGTCTTATACAACTATGACTTACTTTCTTAGCGTTCCGGAGATGTGATGCCTAAGGTCTGGGTGCCAGCATGTCACGGGTTCTGGTGAGGCACCTTCCTGGCTTTCTGATGGCTGCCTTCTCTCTGAGTCTTCCAATGGAGAGTGGGGGGAGGGGTGGAGAGAAGGGAGAGGGAACACAGCAGCCACTTTTATCAAACTAATCTCAACACAAGAGCAGAGTCCTCATGACCGCATCTGAACCCAGTGCTCTGCCTAATGAAGCCCTGTCTCTACACACGCCATTGTGTTGAGGGTTAGGGTTTCAAAACATGAATTTGGCTGACATAGTTCATTTCTTAGCAGGTGCTGACCAGTTTAACTCTTTTCGCCCATGTTTTGTAAATTTTGTTTCCAAATTTAAGTAATCATTGCTTGTTCCAAGACCATATTATACTATATTTTCAGCAAGTTCTCTACTTTCAGTATGTATGAGTCTCTTGAATTTTAAGAAGTTATTTCTGTTGTTTCTTTGTGTGGAAAGTTTTTCTTCAACATATATCTTGCCCAACTAATTCTTACTGTTTTTTTACATTTCATCCCAAAGGCCCCTCCCCCACACCCTGCAGAGCATGCTAGAATTTTCCTGTGCATATCCAACACTTTGGTGTAACCCCTCACATTGCACTGCACTATAATTCCTCTTCTGTTACTTTTAACTATGTATTTTTCACCACTCTATGCATTACCATGTCTGAAAAATTTACAAGCTGTCCTACCTATTAAGCACACAGTCATATTTTTGAAGTCAGTAAACAATGGCCAAAATGTAAATTCATTAGTTTACAGCAAGAACTATAATTATCAAACAGAAAAAATATGCAAATGGAGAGTGACAAGCCCCTTTTAAAATACACAAAGAATCCAGTTATTCCAAGAATACTTCTTGGTATCCATGGAATCAGAATATGTTAAAGTATTTGAATATTTCATGGTACCATGTGATGTTAGTATGTCATAGCAATTCTGAAATATATATATATATATATATATATATATATATATATATATATCTTTGCCTTTGTTCCCAGGCAACTATAATCCTTGGGCCAAAACTCTCCTTCACAGAAAGAACACTTTGAAAGCACAGTCCTGCTTTCTTTCCAATGGTTCGGTTTTCTCTGTTACTTGATGCCCCCAATTCTTCCTGAAAAATTCTGTGTTAACTATACTTAGTGCAACATATTGCAACACAAAGCATATCTGAGCCACGCTGTCCTTCTAAATGCCACACAAAGCCGCAGTCTCCAAGGCAGGACAGCATGTTTCAGTGTGCTTGACAATTTCTATGACACCCACTACAGAATTTAAGCTCAATGGATAGCTAGCAATGTTCTAACCCAAATATTATTGCTTATATAATTATCATCTGTTGATGATTCAAGGGGAATGATTTTGTTTTGTTTTGTTTAGAATTAGTGTGTTGTTGGGAGATTCAAATATTTAGCTTGAATGTTATTTTATGTGTCTGGGAGTGCTTGCCACAGCAGGTATTACCTAACCAGATGCTAAAGCCTTTTAAATTAATACACAGCATCTTGTCAAACATGCCTCCTGCTTTACGCTGTCAGAGCTGTTGAAAATTGGCTTTTCCTGCCAACAGAGCTTTTGGTTGGCAACGATTCAGCCCTGACATGCTTTAGCTACAGTGCTTATTGGGCCAGGTGATTTTACTAATGTACTTAAATGGTGGATGAAAATAAACTTCCAAATCATTCAAGCAGCACATGCACAACAATATCTCTTGAAGATTTCTAGACATAAAAGGTTCCTTTCCTCTCCTTTCATCAAAATGAATCAGGATCAAGGGCAAATTCAGCAGTTGGACTGCAGACCTAGAAGTCTTGGTTTCTCTGGTAGAATTTCTGTGTGATGATCATCCTCTTTTCTTTCATTTCCTTGATATAATCCGACTAGGCCTAGAGGTGTTTCTATTTGGGGAAAAGTGAAGAGGGAGGCAGAGTAGATTAAAGAAAAAGCAAACTTGAAGTGGATACCTCCAGGCTTGTTTAAACCATGTATTTTTCTCTTTTCCCCTCTAGTACTGTAATTATACGCAGAGGGGCAGGATTTGGAAGACAGGCAGCTATTCAAAATTACAGCTAGAATCTAAGGAGGGTCTTGGTTTAACAAGGCCCATCCCATTTACCTGGACCAGGCAATCCATACACAAATGCAACCCCAGGACCTGGCCAGGCAGCTGGCTCCTCATGAACTGCATCTTGACATGCATACGATGACTCACTGAAAGCTCCTTAAATATCTTTTATGTTGTTATTTCATTTTGGACAACAGGCAATATTCAAGGCTCTGTGAGCCCTGGGGCAGTGGCAATTGATGCAGTGAGAGAGGAGCCAAGAGAATAATAATAGATTAATCTAGAAACATATGTTAAGGAGCTTGGCTTTTAAGAACAGTTTTCTGACATTTACAGAATTTCCTGATAGTTTTGATCTCTACAGACATTATTATAGAGTGTTATTTGATGTGTTTTGGGTAATAATAATTTAATTATTTGATTAATGAGAATTTACTAAGTATGAAGACACAAAAGGGTACAATATCTTTTTTCCCCTAATAAAGGTATGTCAATATTTTCACTGCATTACAGTAACAGCCATCATTTTTATTATGCTAGTACACTAGTACCACACTGGAACTCACTGTCCTATATTATTATTCCTGAGGATAGTCCTGCTGCCTTTGATTTATAATCAAGATTGAAATTAGGACCATCCCCCCAAAAATGAAATGAGTTACAATGAAATGTATGTAAGTAGGGCTCGGGCATGTGATTCTCAGGTATATTTTAGTTACTACAGATTCCTTAAAAAATATAAGTGTCAGTGGAATAGTGGTGAGCATAGTTCCCTTCCTTTTAAAAAATATGTAATTTTTGCACACCCTGATGCACCTAATAAAATCTTACATTTCCTCAAATTGGAAAACTTGACCTGGAAGAATGTCAAAATTTTAGAATGGCCATGTACTTCTTAAAGTTAACTGAGCAGATGTCATTTATTGAATACTTTTAAAAATAAAAAACATGATATTTGACAAAAACTTGTTCATTAAGACAAAAGTCAGGTCCGGCCAGATAGCTCAGCAGGCTATAGTGCCTGCTTAGGCAGAGCACAGTGGCCAGGGTTTGATACTCAGAGTGCTGTGCCAGCCCTGCCTCTGGGACACACTGAGACAGTGATTGAGACCAGGAGTGGAGTGGAGGTGTGCATCAGTAATCCCAGTGCTTGGGAGGCTGAAAACAGGAGAATCTCTACGAGTCTGATCTACATAGTGAGACCGTGTAGGCTTATACTAAATACAAAAAACAAAACAAAACAAAATGTCTGTAAACCCCCAAAAGACACAGCTGAGTGGAGGCAGGGAAGCTGGTTTGGGGTCACCAAAAGCTCTACTTGTTCTCTAAATGTTTCCCAGCAATCATGACTCTGCTGCTTGTGCCCCTGAGATTCCTCACCAAGCCAAATCTTTTCTACCAGGCTGTTGTCATGAAGCATCACATACCTGTGGCAGATCCATACACCTGCTTACAGGTTAGAGCTCAAAATAAGAACGAAATATCCAAAGCAGGCACATTTGTAGCCCACCCAGTTACTGATCCACAGTAGGAACGTAGCTCGATGGTCAGACAGTATAAGCTTTCCTGATATCACTAGGTTTTATTTTTTAACCAACATCCATTTTTGCAAGATTCCCATTTCCTTAATTTGAAGCTTTTGAAAACCAGAATTAGGAAGTATCCACATGCACACATACCATAAAATGGTTTCAGTGACATTTCAGATGTTAAACAGGCGTGATAGCCTTGGGTCATCATAATGCACTGACATAATTTATTTTTCAGTTTTAGGAAAAAGATAAAAAGTTTTCTAAATAGATGTGCATAAGTAAAAAGAAAGGAGGCACAAACTATAATTTATGTGAATCTTAGCTTTCACTTTCATTTTAAGCTGAGAATCCTTACTCTACCAGTTCTGTGAAAATCCTGAGTCCAGTTGTGCCTGTCAAATTGCATTAGTCATGCAAGCGATTTCACCTTCAAGCTGTCTTGCCCAGGGCTAACCGGAAGACACGGTCATTTTGCATAGAAATTTTGGATGACAGATTTCCCTGGGCTTGTGGGAGTCTAGAAGCCAATTATAAAAGCAGAGGTCATTAACACCTCATTTGATTATATAACATAATAATGCAAAAAGTTCACCACCTTCTATGTACAGAAATTCATATAATGATAGGGTGTTGATTTGTGTGAAAGAGACACATTTTTCATTCCAAACTAAATTAATTCAGAGCTAAATTTCTAAATACTTGTGTGAATTTTTAATGGCTAATTTAAAGATGTGTATAGATATAAAATCTTGGCAATATATTACATCTTTGTTTCCAGCTAACATAATACTTCTATTATTAATGTGCTGTGAAAATATGTCCTGTGGTTTAGAAAGGGAATGTGTCCTCATACATGCAAATTTATGTTCAATTATATTCAAAGAAAATAGATTTTAAACTTAAAGCTTCCCACTGAGTATTACAAATGGAATTGCTAGAAGAAGTTTCAATTTCCAAGAGAAGTAACACCAGAATATAATAAATGAGGGGCATAGCTTAGGGAAGTCATTACTAAGAAAACATTTTTAAGGTGATTGATTTGTCTACTTTAAATACTAGGTGGTCAAATCAACACGCTTGGATACCATTATGTTTATTGATAGCTATTTTGCATTTGCACAAATGGTTGAAGAAGAAACTTAAAAGATGCTTTTTTAAATTTTTGGTGAGGGTGCTGATGATGTTGTATGAGACTGATTTTTTTAAGAGCAAAATATATTTATTGGAGGAAAGAAAGCTCCTGTCTGAGAGAAGGACAGGGTGGCCTGAGTAGATTGTCCCCAAAGAAACTGAATTATAACTCACCATTCATTTCTTCTCCTTCCTATCTGTCAAACTGCTTCACACTCATGATTCTTTAGACATTAATCATTTGGCTCATTCAGATACATGATTGCAGAAATAAAGTTATTGTCAGTTTACTAATTAAGTGACCCATAAGGTTAGAGATTGCAGCTTTAACTGGAAGGTAAAGAGCAGTAAAATTGTGATCAAAATGAATAGATTGCTGAGTATTTCTCTGGGGACTGGCTGGTGTCACTCCCTGGCAATTGAAAGGGTAGGAGGCTTGCCGATTAGCTCAGTTGTTTAAGCGCCTGCCTGGACAAACCCAGTCAGGCTTGCAGGACCGCGGTTTGATCCCCAGCTCCACATGCCATACCACACACGCCATTAAGGCAGCCTGAGCCAGGGGGGAAAAAAAAAATCCTCAACTTTAGCACCGGCCAAATAACCAAGTGGATTAAAGTGCCTGCCAGCAGGTGCAAAGCCTGGGGGTGCGCTTCCAGGCCTGCGGGGCGCGCTGAGACAGCAATTGAGACTGGGTGTGGTGGCACGCTCCTGTAATCCCAGCTCTTGGGAGGTTGTAAACAGGCGGAATCACTACGAATGAGACCCGGAACACCCTGTAAACCCTTTCCTGAAATTAAAAAAAAAATAATAATAATAAAAGAAAATAAATTGAAAGGATCAGTTTCATTCTTGTCATGCAGCTTCCGCTGACCTGCTTTCCTGGGGTGAGGATACATCTATTCAACCAAAGCCTTTCAGATAGTTGGGAAATGAGAAAATGCATTCTTTTTATCCCAATTCAACCTTCTCAAATAAACACAACATATGAGGCAGGGAATTTGAAAGTCTCTTTTAGTTCTTCTATGTTTAATACTAAACACCAGAATGTGCTTAAAGAGGACTGTGGAGAAGAGCGGGGTGGGGTGTTCGGCATCTGCCGTTGCAGCCTGATGGCACGCTATAACTCGCCAGGTTGAAAGAGGTCTGAGTTGAGCAGAATAGGAAGGGAGGCCGAGGAAGTTCTGGTTTTGCACACTCTGTCTTCTACAGAATATAAATAGGTAAGAGAACTGAGCGGGACTCTTGCTTTGCCAGTGAAGTTTTCCTTTTGGGAATAAATCATGCAGGGACCAAGCGAAACTGGTTTGCGCTCAGTGGGTGAAGAGCAACACGTTGACCTCTGGGCTGTCAGTTGGGCTATGGGCAACGCGGATGCTTCACCTATAAATGAGTCGGGACCCTCTTTGGGTCAGAAGGCAGTACGCAAGGTTGACACCGTAGTTAATGTTGTAGCTCAAAAATCAGATGACAACGAGGCAAGTCCAAAAGTTAAAAGAAGTGCTTTATTTTAGCTGGTACCCAGCGGCGGTCTCTATGCAAGGTGCAGAGGCACGCCAAACATTGATAAGGATCAGTATTTAAGCTTGAAAACCGCAGAAACAGGGAAGGTGTGGAGAGGAAGAAGTGGCAGGGTCATTAGTTCATGGGATGGTCCTGTTGGGTGAAGTTGCTGAGTTGGCAGTCATACAGAGTTCATTGAGATAAGGTTTGGGAAACAGATATCATAAGACTTGAGTCATAGGGGTGAGGAATTGGGAGGAATTTGAGTTGGCAGTC
>NDGM011254904.1:8652-21799 GCA_002564305.1 Octomys mimax | reverse complement strand
ACATTTTTCAAATGTTGGCTGGATTACCAAAAATCAGAAAACCACTATAAAAACCAATGACATCTTCAAGGCTCTGAAATAGGAAAGTTTAGTGTGAGAGTTGACATTTCACATTCAGCATGTTGTTCAATAACTTTTCATAAACCAACCCTGACTTTTTCAGGAAATGAAAATGGCAGAATTATCAATCTGAAGATCAACAATCTAGAAAAGGAAATCATTGCTCGTGAGCCACCATGGCAACATTACTGGCAAGTCCAGATTGCCTGGCACACGGGTAAGAGGGAATTTCAAAGCTTAGACTTTATTTACTTCACATGAGGTCTTCTTCCAGAAAAAGAGGAAAGAAGAGCGATAGAGATGTAGCAGACACAGAAACCCATCTCTGCCCTGTTTTCCCCTAGTAAGCCTTTCCTTCTCATTTTAGGAAGCCTGGTTCCCAAAGGAAGATGCTGAAGACTTTTGTGTCAGTCTGTGGAATGCATAGCCTCAAAAATGGCAAATAAACAAATAGAAGATAAAACTATTCCAGTGAAAGGACCACTGAGTGATTATAGATAGTCCCTCTTCCCTCCTTGATGGACCATCACACAGTCTTTTTCTTCCTGTCTGCAGATAAAATGTTGAATGAGTTAAGTACAAATGTGGACAAATAAATAAATGAAGATGGACACCATTAATATATTCTCTAATAAACTGGCTCAGTCCAAGCCCATGCAGTTACTTCAGATTTTCAAGCACTTTGTACGTATGAGGGCTGGGGTAGTCTGCCCTCATAACCTAATTCAACTGACATATGAAATAGTACATTTTCCATATGTATCCCCTTTCCCATATTCTGAAAAGTAATTCTTTACCCAAACACAAGGCTCTATGTGCTTAGATTTTTTCCTTACAATTTTTATGTAGAAGTTTTGCCCCTGTAGAAAGCACCCAAAATGAGATGAAAATAAACAAAAAGTTAGTAAAAACAGGCCCAAATGCTCACATATTTCTCCCTGCCACCCCACCCCCACTTTCAAGTGAAAACATTAGAGGAAAAAATAGGGGAAGTCAGATGAGTAAATTTGTTAGTGCATGAGATCAACGGAAAACAAGGAATTCCCCTCCTGTACTTCAGTGGCCTAATTAAAACTCATAAAACAAAATGACTAACACCATTCCCGTTGATCTGTGAAGTAAGAAGCACAAAAAGTCAATTTTGTATTTCAATATTGAAAGGGCTAGGCTTGAAAGACTGTGACTGTTTACAGAATAGAACTGAGAAGTTCACTGCTGAGACTTTCAGGTTCAATCAACCTTTGCTGTTTTTCTGCCCAAAGTGCTGACCACCTAAACTGATTACTGCCTATTTAGATGTAGATTCTAGTCCTATGACAGATGGGTGGCCCTTGATCACTTTGTCTTTATCTATAGGATGGCATTACAATTACCCCAAAAGGTTGTCAGGAGGATTAAAGGGGTCCACCCAGGTAAAATACCTGCAACAGAACCCTAGACCATAGCAAGTACACAATAAATGAAAACCATCATCATTGCTGCTATTTTGTTTAACCTAATAAGGAAATGACCATATAACTTAGCATGGATCCAGAGGCTTTGGAACTAAACTGAACGGATTTAGGAGGATAATATGAGTATGTTAAGCAGCATTACTCCAGGTTCCTCAACATGTGATTTACTTAGTTGATCTTGCCCAACTCCCCTGGAACTAATTCTGAAGCTCCACATTCTGAGATTTAGCGAAACAAATGTGGCCACTTCCCTAGCTAGCAAAGGGACAAAGTGAGCTTAACATTCAGGTCTACTTATTGTCCAAGGCTGGTCCTCTTTAAGGAATAAATACTTCCATAGATGCAGTAAAATGGACACCTTCATGAGGCAATGAAAACCAAACTCACATAGCTGATAAGATGCCTAGAGGTATGGAGGTTTTATTCTGGGTTATCAGAACTGTGAGACAAAACTGAAAATCTTTAATATGAAAATTCATTCAGTATCTCTCAATTTTAAGAACTCCGGTCTCAGACATACATATACTATATATAATCTAGCTCACATGCATCCTAATTGAGAAAAATTAATGGATTTTCACTTTTAAAATAGTATATAATGTTCTTTTTAGGAAAGTCAGGGAAACTCCAATAGCAACATCAGCAGTAGGCTTTCAGAAAAACAGGCCCTTCGGGAAATTAAATTCCTCCATCGCTAAAAGGGGAGATCCTTTAAAAATGCAGTGAAACCTTGGCATGGTGTCCACACACAGCGATTCCATTCTTTACATTAAAATGATAATAATCTTAAGAATTCATCAATTTATTAACCATTTTTTAAGAAGCAACCAGAAGCTATTTTGATATTTACCACAGCCAAAGAAAAAGTTTTTCAATATTATACTGACTTAGAAAGGCATACTAATTCAATTTTTATATGCCTCTGATCTGTTCCTTTAAAGAGAAAATTAATTTGAAGACAGGAAATTAACTATAGTTATGTGTTTACATAACCATATTGTTTACAGTTAATAATGTGTATGCTTCAGGTTAGCCTAATACTTTGGTATGTGTAAATTAGAATACAGCATTGAAAGATAATAGGTTACAGTTGAGAAATTTATGAATTTGATTCACAAAATGTCTAAGATTAAATCATTTATATTCTTAAGTACATATGTTAAACAATTGTTTTATTTTTCAAAGAAAAAATGTATGGAGCCAGGGAGATGGCTCAGTGGAATAATCACTTCCCTGGCAAGCGCAAGGACCTGAGTTCAATCCCTGGTTCTGCCAAAAAAAAAAAAAAAAAAAAGACAAGAAAAAGAAAAAATGTATGTAGGCAGATTTAAGATGTTTTGGCTGAAATGTTATAATCTTGTTCTTATCCAACTTTAAGGTCATTCATAAGGTATTTTATGTAATGTAAATCCTTTAGTCTTTAAATATTTCTCCATCACAACTTAATATCTTTCTGATATCAATCAATGAAATACTAATTGTTTCATTTCTAAATTTTAAAGAGTCCAACAATTATGTATTCAAATTTATCTCAGTTCCCTTTCATGAATGAGGACATCTATTTCCATGTTCTGACTGTGCAACCAAAATAATTTAGGAAAAACAAGTTTTTATTGAATATAAAATTAATAACATAGTAAAAAAAATCTACACATGAAAAATTCATTATCAGTCTACAGTTCATAAGAGGGAATGACTTCCGAAGCTAGAGAGCAAAGAAATACATCTATATCCCTTAAATGTACTCAAAGATAGCAGTAACACTAGTGTTGGACTAATGTGTTAAACAACTATGTAACATGTACAATGTCAGAAAGAGACAAGTGCTATGAAGAAAAAACTTTAAGCAGGACATATATATAGGAAAACTGAGGGAGTAAGCAACAGAAAGGTTGCCATCAATTTTGAATTAGTGTTTCTAAACCCTAGGGACACATAGGGATTGGAGATATCCCTTACACATTTTTTTTTTCAGAAATATTGTTAAAAGTATCCTTTCATGGATTCAGAGTTGTACAACTCCATTTCCATGGACCGTCTGATTTCTCCCAAGGGCCCTTGCTGTGCCCAAAGATCCATCCCTTCCCAAGGTGGTCCATTCCCTCTTTATAGCCTACATCTCTTAGTGGGTAAAGAAAAAGCCCAGACAAATTTCTGCAAACATTTTTTTCAGACTATACAAGAAAATTTCCTTGGGTTCAGGTGAGTGAGGTTTCTTATGTCTTCATTTTTTAAGATAAAGTCAAGTTGATTCACTGACACACATCAGACCCTTTGAATGCGATAAGCACAGGATCCTGGGAAGGATCAGCGTGGTGCGATCATCACCTTCTGATGACAGCAGGCACAAGGTGATCAGGAATAAAGGAACCAGCTCTGACTCATCAAGAGTTCCTGTGCCACGTCTCCGGGCCTTGCTCAAATATGACTCATTAAGAGTACAGCCAGTCTTCAAGACTTGGCTCTATTATTTCCTGTCTGTGTCAACTTAGGTAATCTGCTTTACCTCTTTGTGCATCAGTTTCTCCAAGTAAACTGGGGAGGGATCACATTTGTCATATAAGATCTTTTGAGCTAAAGTTAACCATAAAGCATTTTATATTAAAATGTGTCTGCTGAACATTTACTGTGTGGGTCGTATTCTAGGTGCCAGTGTCTGGCAAGTAATATGAGTTCTACACTTGTTGGTAATTGTAGGAGGAGAACCAACAGGTAGAAGCAATCCAGTAAAGCACTCAACAATTGAAAACATTAATATTTCTCTCATAAAAAATACAAAAATCTCGGTAAGAAAGACTCTTAATTTCAGGTAAGAATTTGTTATCAATTTGAAACATGAAATTGTTTTCCAGAAAATTTTAAACTTTTAGAAGAAATGACAAATATGTGTTGATTAACTGAGGGAAAAGCCCAATGAAATCTTTGCTATCCTAACATCTGAAGGAGCTGATTACTATAGTCAATTTTATTCACAAGTAAAAATATGAAGCTCTTTAAGCATGGAAAATTGATCAATGCATAATGGCTCCTGGTTACATATTAACCTGAATTATCTCTCCCCTCAAATACAGTATTTCGTTGATACTCAGTCATCCATTTTTCACAAGCAGTTCTCAAGGAATCTCAAGAATTTTTTTAATAAATTTTAATATAGTATAAAATATTTAGCTTTTATCACTACTGTCATATTCAGCCTTGACTTTCCCATAGGAAAAAAGACAAAAGTTATGAAATGACAAAGAGTAACTGGTTTCAAAATATGTGTCAAAGAACACAGAAGTACCTACTGTAGTCACTTACAGCGGAAGAGGAATAAATGTGATCCCACTACCAAAGGAATTTCTCTATATTGCATTTTAAGGGAATATTTGCACTCCTTGAAGAGCTACCTATACAACAGCTAGTTCAAGATATTCTCACTGTTAGCCAGTACTGGATAAGAGATTTGCATAAACCCATGGCAGCTGATTTCTCGAACCTCTTTTATTACCCCCAAGTGTTATTTATTGTCCCCAGTATCTGGCCCCTTCCTATTGATTCTATATTGAAATATTACTTGTTTAAGGCCTATGTTTAACACTCCTGTGGCACTCTCCTACATACAGGCAAGTCAGGAGGACATGAAACAAGTGGAGACACTTATGTTGCTTCATGGTTTTCCCTGCTCTCTTTATCCTCCTACTCAATGAGACTGTAGGTAGTGGGAGGTCTGAATGACATTTTCTAACCAAGAACTTAAAGCTACATTTCAACACCCAACTAGTTGTCATGGGAACAATACTGTGAGGCTTATCTGGGTTCTAACAAACAGCCCCTTGTTTCTCTAGTGATTAGGGCTCCCCCTTCAAATCAAATACATGCAGGCAGAAATATACATATCTCAAAAGAATAATTTAATTGAGTAAAATGGTTTACCACACCAAACATTTAAGATGACAAACCTAAAAGAAAGTGTTTCTATTCCTGAATATGCAAATATCAAACACTATTTGAAAGAAATTATTTTGAGGTCTGTCACTTGACCCAATTCCCTTCACTTTGTTACTTTACATATACACAATGATAAAGGCACATGCATGTGATTAATGCCTTTTTCTAAAGTATATAAAGATGCTAATATTTTGGGTGACCCCAGGACAGAATTCATGGCATCAATATGCTATTCATTTTAGATGTACTTTTAAAATTTAATAAATTGAGACCAGCAGATAGAATTAATACCATGAAGATTCCCAATTATTTTTCTGGGATATACTTTCTAGTATTGCCTGTTCAAACCTATTATCACATTTTATCATTCAAAATAATGCCTCCTAAATGGTAAAAAAAAAAAACCTAAAATTTACGTGGAGGTTTTTTTTTTTTCCATTAAGCATGGTAACATTTTGTCACATTATTAAATCATCACGTTTCACCAAGTATTTTCCAAGAAATACAAAGCTGAATCACTAAATACCAGCTAGTAATAAAATATAAATTATCTGAAAACAACTTCATGCTTTGTTACTGTTTTTCTGTCTCCAACACTAAAACATGAAAATTCATGTGCTTTGGAAAAATGAGGTCCACATCTCAGGCCAAATGACTTGTGATATTCATAAGTTTGTAACGCCAAACACCTGAGTTATTGGAGGACCTGCTCTTTTTAATCTATTTGTTTGAAAATACATATTTTAATCTTGAATGGTATTAGTATGAGAAAAATAATACTTAAAATCTTCAGATGTAAGAGAAAACAAGCCAATTAATAGATCTCATTACATTCATTTTTGTCCTCTCCACCTTCAGCCAATGTTCACTATCAACAGCAAAATTATAGCTCTGCTATTGTTTTGATATATATGTATTCCCTTTCTATTTTCAAGAATAACAGGATGGAAACTACAAGTAAAAAATATAGATTCTACTTTGAATTTTATTTAAGGCATTTAAAAAGAAGCTTAAAAAAAAAGAAGTAAGCTTAATATCCTATATTATCTGAAACTTTCTGTTAACAATTTTATTAAGTATATTCACATTCATAAATGGCAATCACCAAAACTGCCTATATACTGCTAACAGTTGAAAGAAATATTTCTCCACGTAATTTTATGTAAGTAGACACTACATAACTTCTACTGACCGGTAAGAAACTGGTTAAAATCAGGTAGTTATCCACAATTTTTAACATGCTTTTCTTATTCTATTCAAGCATAATCATTCTTAAGCCAAATGGAGAAATCAGACATTCATGCCTAATATAAAATTATGTTACCATACAGTTCACAAACAAGAGCCTGTTACATAAACACAAGTACTAAAGCTTTATTGTATTTGTCTCAAAATCTGAAACACAGAAGCAACTCCGATTCAAGATTAGAAAACGGAATTTAAGGTTTCAGAGAGAAACAAGCAGACATGCACAGCAAACAAGTAAGGACTCCAAATCATCCAAATGTAATGGATCATATAAAAATAACCACTTTTGCTGTAATGCAATGAAATAAAAGTCTTAAAATCTGCAACATGAATAAAAGGTAATCCAATACCATTGTAACCTGCCCTTCAAAACCAGGAGACATTTCTAATGCATCAGTTCAACTTTCATTTTGTCAAGTTCTAACTAAAGAAATACATGACACCCTGGAGTAGAGGAAAGTAAAGGAGGGTAAAATGACTAATTTTGAAAGCATCTCTTCAAATTTTATGTATGCTATTCATACCAAGTGGAAAGCTATACATGGAAAGTTAAAATTAATGCCACAACTCAATCAAACAGCCCATTATGATTTAAGAAAAAATAATCAAAAAGGCAAACTCTGGTGATATTACACATCTGGATCAAATGATAATGCTCAGCTCAATTTTGTGAATTATCTGGCCTTTTCTCAGCCTTCATGCTATATTGTTGGGCTGCTTGTTTTAAAACCTCACTCTGTTTATGTGTTCTGTGTTCTACACAGTTGTTAGGGGTCTGTGAACAATTTTGCAATTCCCACACACACCATATGATATCTATTAGGGAGCAATGCACTTTTCACTTACCAATTCTGGATAAAACGGTGTTTCCTGGTAACAGAATGCTGCTGCTTCCGTTCGCTAAAACTCCCTCTTTGCAGCTTGATAAATCTGATTATAAAACGTCTTTGTTCCAGATCACACGAGGTATTTTTCCTACAAAAGTTTTCTAAAGACTTATCTCCATTTCATTCCTGTGACAAAACAAATCAGAACAAGGGGAGGGGGAAAACAGGGTGTAAGTCCACAGAAGTTCCTGGCAAAGACTTTTCAGCTGCATTTTTCTCAGTTTAATCAGTAAACTATATTAAAGTGATGAGTTACCCGTTCAAGAAACCAGGATTTGATCAACCAGCTCAGCCACAACCAGACTAAGTGCCTTCCACTGATGTGCGGACCCCAAGGAAGCAGTCAGTTGGTCATCTATCACATGTGGCTGAATCACTCACTGAACAGACCCCACCCCCTAGCCTGCCCTTGTTGAGCAGCAGCCCAGGCCAGAGAGCAATCAGATCCAGACCCTGGGACCTCTTATAGGGACCCGCCAATTAGTTGCTGACCAATCACAGCCAGCACCTAGTACCTAAGTCACATGACAAGGCAGTCCCTATAACTGCAGGATTTCTGAATTACTGGGGTTACACAAAGGACACTCATTCAGGAAAAAGAGAAAAAAAAAGCCGCAAGTGAAACAGAAAACGCCCTGGCTGCGACAACTTCAGCTTTAAAACAAGAAACACCCTAGCCTCACACAGACAGAGAAAGAGCTACAACCAAACCAGAATGGAAATCAGAAGAATGTCTGGCATGTATTAAAAAATAACCCCAAAGCAAAGCCTTAAGTTTTGAAACCCACTTCAGTTACAAATCTAGTCTTTGTTGTCCTTCCTCTGGTCTCCCCAACAATTTTTACATTCTAGACCTTATTCAAAGCAACAACAGTGAGCCTCGGCAAAACCACTGTAGGAAAATATGCAAGGCACAAGTCTCTCTTCCCAGCTCCTCAAAATATCTAGCCCCCCAAAAGGAGACTAAAATTTGCCATGAAAAGTTTCCTAAATGAATTAATTTCTTCTAAAATAGTTTCCTTGATCAAGCAAAATTAAACATCAGCAGGATACATTTTTATGGCAAAAACCAAAACATGCCTACTTACCTACCTGTCACTCTACATTTTAGATTGTCCACGTCAAGAACATTCCTTTAAGTAACCAAGGCTGTTCAGGGAACTAGCTGACTATAGTTTTATTTTTAACATCTCCACTTTATCTTTTAATTACCTCTAACATGCTAGGAAAAAAATTCAACAGCGAACACTCCTACTATTACTCCAATCTCCAGAAATGGTACTTACAAATGCTCCTTGTTTCTTTGGATCTGTTGGTTTCTTCGCCCCCTCCCCCATTAGGTGAAATCAAACTATGAACTCAGCTTCGTACCTCAAACCAAGAGTCCCTATTTTGATCCTGCAAGGCTGCAACAGCTCCTTCTCAGAGACAAGCAAAGAACACTGTGCTTGCTGCTTGCCATTCCCAATTTATGGAAGGAAGCGTATGTCAAACAAACCAGGTGATGACTCAGTCTGCCTCCCCCAGCCACGTTTTCCCTAGAATGGGAGGGCAGTGTAAGTGCAGCCCATTTCAATGTGACTCAGTTTTATTAGACTGGTGGCTGTAGTTTATATGACAAGCTCAGATTTTTTCCTTTATAACTTGTACATTTAAGGAGCAGAATGGACATTCTAATTGATTTCAGAGTCAGATTACTCAAACAAAAATGTTGCAGGGCTTGTTTTTTTTCTTTTAGCAAGGCTCTGGTTCCAGCCTTAGTAAGTAACTTTCAGAACTGTGATTGCAAACTCTGTACATGGGGCAACCAAACACCTGAGTTCACACAACAGTAGTCCACAGCTTTTACCATCCAAGTTTGCCTGATATNTTTACAATGAAAAGTATTGGTTTAAGTCTTCTATGTGAGGGCCATGTGGTGGATCATTTAGGAAGTGATCAGGAACACGAGAGCCATGCTGAATCTTTCACTTTTGCATTTACTGAAATTGCTAATGTGAGCCACTCACGTGCAAGCACACACACAATACAACCACATCACACATATAATCTGTTCAATTCTTTAATCCCAACCTGCCTAACAGAGGCAAGATAAACACTTGAAAATCATCCACTAGTGTCTGAAAATCCCAATTAAACAATCTGACATGGAGTGAAAGTCTTCCTTTTCGGGAAAGAGTTCACAACCAAGATGGGAGTGGCATTACACAGAGGAATACCTGGGAAAATGTTCCCAGGTATTGCACAGACAGGAAGAATGCAGTAATAATGACAATGCCCCACACAAAAAATCTGGAGGACTAGGGCTAAGCAATTTAACTACAGTTATCGCTTCTCAGCATACTTCCTTTAACCTTGAGAAAGTCAGCAACTGCTCTGACCAAGGTTTGGCATTTATTGTTGATTATGCCTTGATGAATAGTTTTGTTATAATATGGAACATACATTCGATTTTTGTAACATAGGAAAATGCTCAAATATCTAGTTTTCAAATTCATAAATGAAGGCAAAGAAAAGGATACACAGTGAAACAGTGTAAAACAGCTAATTCAGGAGCTGATTATTCACTTTTTTACAAAAAGATTCCCTGCAGGGTTTTACTGGAGTAAACACCACATTAAATTTACATATGGAATTGGTTTTCGGAAATGAAATTCACACAAAAATTATTTAGGAATGTGTATCCGAATTACACTTTTGAGTCTTAATATTTTAAAACTCTGTGCACACATTTCTCACTCAGTTATTAAAACTTATTCATACTACTACAGGGATGTGTTAATCCAGCCACTGTCTTTTTCTGAGTCAAGTTTTATTGGCTATAAGACAGCTACCTTCCTACAATACACAGAGAGTATAAAATCTATAATTATATGGCTTTCAATGGAAATAAACCCAAGCTATGAAAACAAGATATTAATAAAAGTCAAACAACTCAAATTCTTGCATCTAAAGGGACCTATAATATTTTTTAAAAGTCTGGCTTTGGAGTCAGACTTGCTGGTATGTATGTCCTGTTTCTATCATTCCCCAAAACAAAACCTGGAATAAAAGTTACTAGTATATATACAAGTGCTGAGAACAGTGCCCGCCTGGCGGGTAACTGTGGAATTATACATAACTTAGTCTTCCCTAGGTACCATTTCTGAATTTAAAAAAATACAATTGCATTACTTTTTAAAAGAAGTATCTTTTGAACTACTTATAATGACACTTAGCCAATCCATATTTCTTCCCAAAGTTTCTTTTTTGAAATTCTCGTCCAGTTATACATCTGCAATCCTGTGGGCCTTTCCCACCAAACTTTTTGGAGTGTCTGAAGATCAATGCAGAATGGAGCTAGGGAAGACAATTGAGAACAGCTATCCTCCAGTTGGCCCAAATAGGTCAATACACTGGAACTGTTATCAAGAAAGAAGATAAATGGGTCAAGGACTGTAAGAAGTATCACAACCACACTGGGGACCTTTGACATTAACAGGGGCCCCAAATCAGAGGTATAAAGGTGGGGAAACAGACTCAGAAAGAAGTAACTGGCTGGGGTGTACTGGTTCTTCTCTCTATAGGGTCATGACATAAAACCCCACCACAGTGAACCTGAGGGAAATTCAGGGAGTTGGGTGGGGAAGTGTAGTATATATTCTCTTCCATAATGTCTTTCATTAAGAAATTTTGCTTCTTAAAGGGTTTCTATTTGAAAGCTGTATGAAGCATTTCAAGCATCTCATAAACTCTTGGGTAGCAAAAGCTAATAGTTTCCAGTCAGCATCTAACATATTTGAAAACTGATAAAAAGGACAGCAACCAGACATCTCTGACACCCAGGCAAGCTTTATAAATATGCAATTCCTCAAATATGATGCTCAGCACTGTTCTGGGGGAGAAGTACTTCTGTGCTTCATTTGAGGCTGAGCAACTGCTCCAACTGTGTCTTCATCCAGGCAATGTTTCACAGACAGATGGTAACATAATGGGGGGAAAGCCAGCAAAATGGAGAGAGGGTGGCTGGGCTTACAAATGAGTGCTGAGGGAAGCATCAGTGCTTTTCCCTCCATGGAAGAGCTTGGTACAAAGACAAACACAGCCTAATACAATAGACGTGTTAAACGCTGGTTTGGACCTCTAAGAGCTTCCTCCCTGCAGGCAATCTCTAAGATGCCAAATGATAACAACTGTGTCAGGTTCCAAGAAGCCCACACTACAGGGCAAGATGAAGAGAGACAGCCTAGGTTCTAGTACTGACAGCGGGATTTACCTGTGCAAACCTGGGAAAGCTACTTCATTTCTCTTTGCTTCATCTGGAAGCCAGAACATTCAATGAAGAGACAGAAATTGCCACCTTATTAGCGTCTGCTACCACCATCAGCTCACTAAAGGTGAGCAGCCATCTCTACTACTCATCTTCCAACTCTGGTGTGGGGAGGGCGAGAATCTCAGGCTTCTAAGTTACATTGTTCATTTGAAGGCAAATAAAGTGAGTGTCAATTATGTTTTATAATGATCAGAAATATTTGGAGAGCTACTATATATTTACCTTTGAATTACAGTAAAGGACCTTATTTTGAAAACAGATTAGCTGAACATATGCAAATTATTAGTATTCAAATTTTTTCATGAAAACCTGCCTCCAGTTATGTGTACACCTTTACAGGTACACACACAGCAATACTGTTAAGATTTATGGAACACACAGGATGCATCTCTTTTGGAGGACTGGCTTTCCATGTTATATAAGAAGCCAATTTGCCTGTCTTCCTGCAATTATTTCAGATCTAAGCCATATACTTCACTCAGAAAAGTTTTTATTAGTTGTCTTCTTTCCCCACCCATTTTAAAGAACAAACTGACTCAGTTTTTTGATGGCAACACCACTGGGTGGGAGTGAATATGGGCGTGGGCAGGGTGGGAGAAAGGGAGGAGGAGGAGAAGAGGAGGGGGGGGTGGTATTGAGAGCCAAGAGCTGAATCACAGCCATGTGAGTAATCTTAGCCCTTTTTTTCTTCCTAAGAGTATGAATCAAATTAAGCTTGTTTTGCTATGGGCGAAGGAAGGGAAATATAATAATAGCGTGAATCAGAGCAATTATCAAACATGCAGCACTCACTAAAAATTAATTGCAATCACTGCTTTCTCAAAAGGCTTCAGAAGATGCCAGAGAGCTTTTGTTATTCAATATAATCCTTGACAAAAATTCCTAGAGTTTGAACTCGATTAGCACCCTCCTTCCTTTAAAAATTTCCTTTTACACATGACTTTCAGAAACAGGAATTATTTCAGAGCTTCTGTGAGATAATCTTTGGCCCTGGCAAAGAGATGTGAAAACAAGGAGCATAATATCGGGTAGAGACAAGGTTACACACCAGCTAGCCATGAGCACTGGAAGCAAAATATTGAATTTATGAAAACAACTGCTTAGAAAAATCAGTCTGGCCTCTCAAGAGCACAGCAATGCGAATGATGCACAAAACGAACCCTCTGGAAAAAGTAGGCAGTCTGTCCTAATAGTTTTTTTTCTATAATTTTATTGAGAAACAAATAGCAATGAGACAGTTTCAAATCAAATTGGTA
>NDGM011254900.1:0-22137 GCA_002564305.1 Octomys mimax | reverse complement strand
CCGCGGTCCCTGTGCTTTGCCAAGCTTGTTCCAAGTAGGTGCTTTAGACCACTGAGCAATCTCGCCAGCCCCTCATTTATTAAGTCTTAACAAACATTCAAATAGAAACTTCATGTGTGAGAAACGGGACACAAGACAGGACAATATAGTTTTAGAAGTTAATGACTTCTTTTGGAGCAACAATGCTATACTACCCTCTGTAGGAACACAGGGTAGGTAGTCAATAACTAATAATTGCTGAATAACTAGATGGACAGAATATTGAAAGTTTAGTCAATGGGACTGAAGTGATGAGATTTGTTCTTTATATAACACACAAAAGATTTAAGAAATATACTCTTTTAGCTACAAATAGACATTTGTAGCTAAGGACCAGTGAGATGGCTGAGCAGACTAAGTGCCTGCTTAGGCAAGCGCAGGGACCAGGGTTCCATCCTGGCACCACATGCCACAGTGGCCCCGCCCCCAGGTGTGCTGAGCTGGCCCCTGAGTCTGGGAATGGTAGCACACACCTGTAATCCCAGCACTGGGGAGGCTGAAAATCCCATACAAAATACATATTAGGACATCCTCCCACCCCACCCCACCCCCACACACATTTCTGAATTCATCAGGCCGCTTCCATTTGGAAAGAGATGCCCCTATAATAATGCAACTGAGGTTAGGCAGATGGGCAATAACTAACACAAGTTACAAAGACGTTTATTTTTTCTCTTTCAATAATGTAAATGTTTCAACCTATGCCATCAACCTGGATGCTTGGGCCTAGATTCTTCACTGCTTCCCACAATAGTCATCTTATTCTTATTTTTTCTTGGCTATGCTTTATTCTTTTTTATTAGTATATGTTTTCAATATATAATAATTGCATTTGGCTTGGGGAAATAGGTAAATGTATACATCACATCTTGATCACCCTGATGGAGGAGGCTTCTATGATTTGGATATTGTATCTCTGTGTCCTGAAGGGTTCATGTGTCAGAAACTCTGTTCCCTCTGTAGTGATGTTAAGAGGTGGTGAAACTTTTAAGAGGCTGTGCCTGAGAGGTCCCTGAGGTCATTGGGCTCCAAGTAATTATATAGTTCTTTCACGAAACCATAATTAGTTCTTGAAAGAGGGTTCTTATGGAAAAATAAGACTGATCTCTATGACTGTCTGATTTCCCCTTCTCTGAATGATTTCACTTTCCCACATTCATTCCCACTACTGCAATACCAACATACCCAGGGGTTTCTCTCTAGACTTGAAATAACAATGGTGCCACCTTTCTGAACCTCTATTACTGTGACTTCAGTCAACTTTTCTTTGTAAAATATCCAAACTCAGCTATTTCATTATAGAAATGTAAAACAGGCCAACAGAGTGGTTAGCATTATATTCATGTTACAGAGAACATCAGTGATGTTCAGGAAGAATTAGTAACTTGTATCAAATCACGCAGGGAGTATCATGGGCTCTGTGAATGCTTGCACTTGATGGATTTTGTGTTCTACTTTGGAATCCTGAAATTATGATTATACTGTACTTTGCTTGATGAGGCTCACTTTATTAGACACTAGTGTAGCTATAACAGACATATAGAATGAAACATAATCTAAGTTAGAAAAGCACAATAGGGTTGCCACAGTCATCCCCTGGTGTTTACAGTCATAGCACACAGGCCTTCTGTTAGTTTTCTCCATTCAAAAAAAATTCTTTGCAACTTTCACACCTGTTGTTCCTTCTGGCTAGAGGGCTGTTCCTTAAATCATTACCATCTTTCCAATCTAAATTAAGTCACCCTCATACTTTCCTTTAGCACCCTGTTATTTTTCCTCACAGCACTTACTGCAGTTTAATTTTGTATTTATTTTTGTGTTTATTTGCTTGATGACTATCTCTCCCCAAAGCAGGAATCACATTTGTTTCTGACTTAATCAGATCAGGCTGCTACACCAGAATAACACAAACTAGGTGGTGAGACAACAGACACATATTTCTCCTGGTTCTAGATTCTGGAAAGTGCTAGTTTAAGGTACCAACATTGCTGGAACTGGGGAGCACTCTCTTCTTGACTTTTCTTGCTATGTCTTAATATAACAGAAAAAAAGCAAGAGTAAACTCTCCAGCATATTTAAGGGTATTAATTGTATCATGAAAATCACACTCCAGGGATATCAATCAAGTCTAATCATCTCCCAGAGACACCTTCTCTACATACCATTACAGTAGAGCTTCAATAAGAAATTTAGAGAGCTAGAACAGCAGTTGACATAAGACAGTGCTTGGAACATTACAGGTCTTTAAAACACACTTGAAGAGTGAGTAAATGAAGACATCATATCCAGAGGTTTCTGCATCCCTTTAAAGCTCAAGAACACATGGAGTACTCCAACGCTGAAGAAAGGTTGGCTTTTTCAAGCCATCTTCAAGGAGTTCAGAACATGGTGAAGAATCAAGGCTACAGATAAAAAGACAGGAAAGAGGAACTGCACAAAAGACTCTAAAGTCTCTTAGTGGTGCCTGAGCCAGAGACTTATGACCTCACTCTGAGCCTACTGTAGCAGACTTCTGACTTTTCCTTCCTCATTCCTTCAAGCAGGGACCGCTCCATGATCTGCAGAGTTCAATAAGTAATGAGAATGCAGGACTCCTTGATCAAAACAGGAAAATGTGCCATTAAAGGTGTAAAAATATAGATCATTTTCTTTGATTCCATGGTCCCTAAAGACTTCTTGTGCTGTTCATTACTATTTAAAGAATAATTTTGTTGTTGAGAAAAATTTAAGTTATAAGTACTATCTTAGCACATTCTTACTTGCAATGAAAGTTTTTGGTGCATGAAAGTGCGTTTTACCCGCCCCCCCCCCCGAAGAATCACCAAAATTACCCAGTTTATCTTTCCTAACTTAAATTTCTATATGTATAATCCCATTCTTCCAAGAACAGTAAAATCACTTCACGAAATTAACTCCATGTTTTTTATTATTTCTTTATATGTGTATATGTTTCCCACACTTTCTACCTTTGGCTTACCAGTCAGTAAGGAAAGAGAAAGAAAATGTATTCTCAGCTTTCATCCTATTTTTTCCATTTCTTCTGCGCATCATCTTTTGTGCAATTAGTTGGTTGCCATAGGGTAGTAGCAGGAGTTAGAAAGCAGAAGGTGAGAGTCTTTCTTTGGTTGTTTTTGTTTCCTCAAAGGTTTTCTCTTTTTTTGCTTAGTGAACAGAAAGCAGGGACTCCTGGGAGCTTCAGCACCTCCACTCAGTCATAAACTTACCACACCTACCTTGCCCTCACTGTAAGATTTGCTTAGCTCCCACACATTGTACCACCCCTGAACTTTGGGGTCTGCAAGGTTACAGATGCTACAGAAAGTGGAGTATAGAAAACTCCCTGCATGCTCCATTGTCCCCTTGGATTCACTTACACACAGAAGTTTAAGGTTCATAATGTTACGGGTGTACAGAACATGGAAAAACTGGTGGGGCAAAGAGGTCAGGGGGAAACAGGGCTCTCTCCATTCCTCTTCCTTGGTTCCACCTTCATTTTTACAATTTTGATGTATTTTAGTGGGTGTGGAAACCGCTCTGTATCCCTGGCTCCCACTGTTAATAAGCAGCTAGAAAAAGCCAGTAGTAATAACTTTCTGCCCAGTTCTCTGGTTCAAACCAATAAGACAGTTCTGGTAATTGAAGGTCTAGAGATTGGTCGCTGACGCAGTTGGCCATGCCTTGCAATTGCAGGCACAAGACTCTTGCTCTTTATAGAGGTACTTAACTTCATATGATATGTTATACTGTTTTTTAGAGGACAGATGAATTATGGCATTAAATTGTTGGATTATCAAACATCAGAACCCTTTATTTTCACTCACAAAAAAAACAACAAATATGCTTTTATAATGAATGCTTCTAAGTAGAAGTATTTTAAATGAAGATTGCTTTTAAAAATTGTCCTATAAATAATAATCACTGATAATTATTTCTCACCAAATATAAAGATGAATTTCCATGTGTAAGCTTTGATGCTAGGCTATTTGCCCAAATACTATTACACAGGCAAAAATGTTTCATTATCTTAACATTAACAAAGCTTTTTTTCTAAAAAAAAATTCACTATACTGTACATCACATAAAAATGTAAGGTAGCATGTGTGAACTGCTTAAAGAGCTTGTTAAAGATCCTTATAATGAGAAAGGCTGGGAAAAGTAGAGTCATATCTTATCAAAACAATCTAAGAAATCTTAAGAATGCTGCTTTTCTAGTAATACATAAATATACACGAACATGAGCAAGAATCCAAGGAAAGAAACAGTTCTTATTCATAGGATTGACAGTTTTATTATTACACCAGCCTGAAATAACATATAATGGTGTGTGAGTGTGCACTGGAGCTTCTAAAAGCAGCTCTTAAGATAGGCTTAATGTGAAAAGGGTTCAACTTTCTTCTCTAATTTCTGGAGGATGGGGTCCCCCGGGGACAAAGGCGAAAAGGGGAGATAAACTTTTAATGCAATTTCTGTGCTTGCTTTAATGTAGTTCTTTTCAACAATATTTATTGTGCAGTTACTATATGCAAGGCTTTGCAGATATTCAGGGACCTTAACAAATATTCTGCCTTCAGAATGCTTAGAGCACAAGCAAGAATTATAATATTAGCTCAGATAATATTACAAGGAGGCAAAAGGTATTTAGCAACACTGTTGGAGGAAACTCAACAAGACCAGGGTCAAGAAAGTCATCGAGGAGAAAGGGGCATCAAAGCTAAGAGTCCAAGGATAAGATGAAGCAAGGGCAAGGGAGGGGAACTCCTGCAAAGTTCCTCTGAACCCAGCTTCTGCTGCTCTTAACCAAGTATTCTGAGTCCTTTTAAGTGATCAACAGATGATTGGTTGCATTAGTAGGAATTTATAGAAATAAAATAGTTATATAGCATGATATTTATGGGCTGGAGAGATAGCTCAATAGAATAAGCACTTGCCTGGCAAGCGCAGGGTTCTGAGTTCGATCCCCAGAACCACACACACACACACACACACACACACACACACACACACCAAAAAGCATGATACTGACATTGAACAGGGTAGTTTGGGTTTTATAGATGTATGACTAATGGATGGGGTTGCATCACACAGGGAAAGCAGATGGGTACTATGCAGGGACCAATGGGGACAACAACTGCACCCAGTGAGCTGCAAGCTCAGCTTTTCTTCTTCAGGCTCTGCCTTTGACTCCCTGGCTGTCAATAAAATAAGCTAGCAGGATGAACATAGATGTGTGTCTATGTGTGTGTGTGTGTGTGTGTGTGTGTGTAAAAGAAAATGAAAAAAGGTTGATTCCGATGTTTGCCGTTGTGAGGCCTGGGTAAATGGCTGGTGTAGTCACAGAGAGAAGGAATATAAAAGAGAAGCTGATGTGTACAGTTACTCCAGAGATTATGAAGACTTGAAGCGTCCTTTATGGATGAAATGAAACTGGATGTTGATCAGACTCATTTTTGAGGAATGAGAATAAAAATGTTTTAAAGGAGAATGCACCGAAAGATTCTGTAGTGTAGAATGACCTTGGCCCTCTGAGGACCCTGAACTTAGTGCTTCTCATGCTAAGATGTATCCCAGTCCTACTACACTGGGATATTGTCCTTCTTGCCAGAGTTCTAGGAGTGTAAGCTCTAGCATCCAGATATGATAGCACCTTTGAAAGGAGACAGTGGCTCCATGCCCCGTCGTAAGCAACAGTGTAATTTCAGGGGCAACACTGTGCACACAGATCCAAGAAAATGAGTAAAGCTCAACCAGAAGCTGCTTCATTAATATTCTGCTTTCTTTCAGTACCAAACTGAGACCTATTTTCTGAAAAGTGAACCTCTGTATCAAAAGTAGTTTTCAAATTAGAAGTAATAAACTGATAACAGCAATACTAATAGTAGTGATAATGCCTTTATTGATTATCTATGATGCACCCATTTCTGCATAAACATAACTGCTGAGCCTCACCACCATCCTAGGGGTTTAGGAGCCAGTTGAGTGTGCAGAAACAGAGCTAACTAGACTAAAGTGAAAGCACAGATTTTCGTGCTGGTCCTGCTCCATGTTCCAACCATGGGGCCTGCATGCATAAGACAGAAAGAACACGTTTTGGAACTTAACCAAGAAGCACACATCAGTGTAAAATCCAGGACTTCTTCATTTTGTGGCACACAAAATGCACTGCGTCCATATTCCTTTGCATGTAGTTGGTTAAAAAGGTGAAGAACATAGTATTTCACAGTTAAGTTGACTAAGAAGTAATTCCTCCACATACTCATACTTGACTGCTAAGAAATGCTTGCCTGACCTCACTTAGATGTGAGATTTGTAAATGTGCTAGAGTGGACAATTGCTTCCCAGTGATGACTCTGTAATATGGAAAAGGAGGCTGACAGTTAGTGGACAGTAATGTCACTGTCATCAGCGTTGACAGCAGTTTATTTCCTTTATGGCTTTTAACTCCAGAGTCATGTTTATAAAGGACATTTGTATTTAGGGAGTAAGAAAATATTTTTCTCACATCCATATCTCATTTTTTTAAACCAGGTAGCCAAAACTCAACATCTCCCATGTGAATACTGTATTAGTTGACTGCACTAGCTTGGAAGGATACTCTAAGGAAAGCTAAAATGATATTAATACACACATACACATACCACACATGGGTCCTTTTCAAAAATTAGATTGCATTTTAGTGGTCTTTTATCCTGGGCTTGTAACAGCACTGGAATATTTTCATTGTCAAGGTTCAATCATTTAAAATGTATTTCCATGTCTTCCCCTTCAAAATCACTTATTTAAAAAAATAACTTTCCTATTAAGTATCAGTTTATCTCTCCACAGAATTCCCTCCAAAACTCTCTTCTAACCCTCAAATAATCAATTCCATATTTTATTTTATTTATAATTAATTAATTAATTAATTTTTAGGTATTTAGTACAGGGTCTACAGGGTCTCACTAACACAGGGCAGCTTCATCGTGATCCTCCTGTTTTCAGCCTCCCAAGTGCTGGGACTACAGGTGAATGCCACCCTGCCTAGTCTCAGTCATCTTCTCAGCGCACTCCAGGAGTGGGGCTGGCAAGCCATGTCAGGGATTGAACCCTGCGCCTGACTAAGCAGGTGCTTTTGTCTGCTTAGCTATCTGGCCGGTCCTCTCGATCCAATATTTTAGTGAATGGATAGGTAGTAGAGAGATACATGAAAGACAGATTTATAGATTTAACAGAAAAGTGATCATTTTTAATTATGATTTCTGTTCTGTTTAAGCATGACATTCATTTTTTTTCACGTTTCCTCTTGCGTCCTTACATTCCCCTTTATGTGTCCTCATTTATGTTCTCAAATTTGAGGACTTGATTAAATATCAAGTAAATATAGTCACCAGCCATGTAACAAGGTTTGGAATCAATGGGCATGATCATTATTCTAGAATATTATACTGTCTAACAACATTAAAGCTTTGGGATTCTTTTTGTATAAACATACCAATTATATTTGTACAGCGACAAAATCAACAAATCATCCCTCACAATGTGTCTTCTTGGTAAAAACAAACATGACTGCATGAAGATATTACAAAGTTATGCACACCTCTTAGTCATTGCATCCCTAGGTATTGTGTTTTATTCTGTTATTGCCTAATAAAAATATTTTCTTCTATTTTAAATTAAACTGGATAGAGCTGGTACATAAGAAAGCCACTTACATACTTTGATACGCTGTGTTTCTGTTGTTTTCTGTGTGGACTGTACTGTCAATGGTTTTTAGAATTCTAACTTTAGAATGTTTTCTTCTCATAGGAAACTGCAGGCATGATTCTTAGTATCTAATGACATTTATTGTTATTGAGATGCTTGATGATAACCCCATTTATAAATTAAAATTTTGTTCCCTCATTGAATATTTACAGATTTTTATATTATCATAAATTAAAACAGTTTAATCACATCTGCTTTTGTGCGATCCTCTTCATTAATTTCGTTTCTCTGGTATGTCCTAAAATCAAGTTTTCGACTCAGAGAAAATTCATGAATGATTTAATAATCTTGGCTTCTGTTTCATATGCCTCATAACTAGTAAGAATTCCTATGTCCACACGATTTTCTCGCAGGTACATCCTCTTATCTTTCACCTTTTCTGCATCATGACTATCTCCTACTTTTCTTCTAAGTAACAAGAAAATATGGAGAGCAGACTTTTATTCACTAATTGGTTTACCTGAAGTATTAATATACTTTTCACTGTCTCTATTACATTTTTATACAAGGAATTTTTAACATTTAAAGGTACGTTTTATGATATTTAATTGCTGTACTGAAGCATCAATTGAGAAAATCATGAATATATCTTTTGAGAAACATTATGCTATTAATCTTGTAGTACTTTTATTTTCTTGGAGGCTATTTCAAATATTGCTATGAATGAAAATGATGAATGTTTTCATAAGAAGGGTGCTTTTCTCTTTGAACTTTTCTCCTCCTTAGTGTGATAATCCGAGCTTGCTTAGTTCTGCTAGTTAAAATAAATTGTACCAAAAAATGTCCCTGAGCATAATATAGACAAGCCTCAGGAATGACTTTTTACAGCTTTCTTTCTTTCTTTTTTTTTTTTTTTGTGCAGAACCGGGGATTGAACTCAGGCCTTTGTGCTTGCCAGGGAAGCACTTATTCCCCTGAGCCATCTCCCCAAGTCCATTTTCCATTTGTGATAAACATTGAAGGAAGCCTGACCAGGTGGACTCCCTGCCACATAGTTCTTTCTTAGGAACCCCAGATAGCTTGCATCATCCACATGTCTAAACAGGGTGACTGCTTTAGACAGTGTGCCCTGGAGCAAGTTCCAACTTGAGCTTCAATGGGCCTTCCTCTCCAAAGGCAAAGCACTACTTCCCAAAGTTCTGGTGCAAGGGCTTTTTCTGTGCATAGTCTTCCTACAGCAGTTCATAGTTAGCTGGGGGTGGGGAAGGGCTCCATTATTCCAGTTGTTGAAAGGTACCCTCAGTGTCCTTGCTTGACTCTGACAAAATCCAGGAAAAAAATCAGGGCAGGATGTGGCCTTGAACCACAGTTCTAGGGTGGCCCCTGTGAAGTGAGATGTTCTCCTGCCTTCCTTCCCTTGCCTGTTTCCAGCCACCACCTCGCTCATCCTGAGCTCCGGGCTTCTGTGTTTTGAAGGGTCATATGATTTTCCTTTTCATGTGATTAAAAATCAGTCCAGAAGACTTTAACCTATGTTAGGACTTAGCCAAGTACTTTATGTTTCTGAACTCCCTCCAAATTTCTCTTTAGTGAACAATGGACTCGTGTTCTAGTTTTGTGAGTCTAATTAGATTTTTCTCTATTTTTCCTATTTTTTTTTTGGTAATTTCAAAGGAGATACTAAAAAGTGGGAGGTTAAGCTCATGACATCCAACTGCTATCTTGGATAACAAGTCTATATTTCTGTGTAAAGTTTCATATTCCTGTCCCATTATATATAAATTGAAAGATTTTCTAGCATGATTCAAAAGAAGAAAAGACAGAAAAGGAGGGAGGAAGAGAAATTATTGAGACTCCAAAGCAATTCAAACAGCAAAGGATGGGAAAATTTAGAATGATTAACTTTTTCTAAGTAAGAGAAGTTTGATAGCGGTTGTGAAACCTTTCCTGTAATGTTGAGACGTTTTGAAGGAAAAGTTACAAGAATAAAATTGTACTCTTTCCGAATTTCACCATGCATGATGAAACCTTCAGTCCACCAGTTACATACTCTGGGTTTACAGTCAACCAAGGTTAATGCTGCCCTCGTAGTAACCTTCTGGAGCAGTTCTTGTATGAACATTTCAACTTCTGCAGCATGACATCATGTTTTGGTATGGAACACCACACCAGTCCCTCCAGCTTCACAAGCAGTCTTTCAGATGACAAAACTGCATTTAGAGAAGGATGCAGCAATTCTGAGCACGCTTACTCAGCTCTCTGTATCCTGCTGGCAAAAGAACTCTTAGAAGACAGATTGGAGTCCTGCAGCAGTGTGCTCTGCTGTACGGACCCAAGTGCTCATCCTGCCCTCACTCCAGCTGTCCTCTCTTCACACATGGCT
This sequence comes from Octomys mimax, assembly GCA_002564305.1. Lineage (NCBI taxonomy): Eukaryota > Metazoa > Chordata > Mammalia > Rodentia > Octodontidae > Octomys > Octomys mimax. The sequence goes on along the minus strand of NDGM011254900.1, from coordinate 12,035 downwards.
ACCTGGTCTTGCCCCCAGAGCATGCCCTGAATTCTTGGTCATCTGGTATACCTTCCATTCATTTGCTTCATAAAGAATTATCATTTTTAACAGGTGAGTGAAATAAATGTTCTCCAAGTTTACTTGAAAGCAAAAACACCAACTGTGAAAATATGAAGTTAGAAATAATTTACTAAATTGTGTGATACTATGATGCAACCAGGAACAATATTTAAAAAGAAAAAAATAGTGATATGGAAATTTATATAATGCAACAAAAATTAAGAATATATATTGTATCAGAAAAATGGTTCCTTCAGAAAATGGGGAGATAGCTCAGTAGAATAAGCACTTGCCTGGCAAGTACGAAGTCCTGAGTTCAATCCCTGGTACAGGAAAAAAAAAATTTGTTCCTTCCAGGATAATCTACAGACTCCCAAACTGTGGAGATCTCAAGTTCTTCATAAAAAATAGGAGCAGCATTTGTTTATAATTCATCTATATCCTCCTCTGCACTGCATAATACCCAGAAAGATATAAGTGTTACATAAATAGTAACTATACTTTAATGTTTAAGGTACAATGACAAGAAGAATGTACATGCTATATACAGACACAATTTTTAATGCTTTCAATCAATTATGAATATATGTTTAAATCTAGAGCCCACGGATACACAAGTGAGCTATGGCATTACATCAACTGTGTAAAGTAAACTGTATTTTTACCAGAACAAAAGAGAATAAAATATTAACAATTGTCTCAGGAATGTCATATTATACAAAACATTGTTTAAATCTCCAAATTTCTATAAAATACATTTTATGCTGTAATTTGTATTTCTCATAACTCACTAACTCCAAATGTTTAATAATTTGAAATGTCAAATGGGTCACATCACATCATGAAATTATCATGTAGTATAATAGCAGAAAAAGTAATGCACATGTAAGAATTGTAATGAACATATGAGAAACACACAGCTCCCCTACATTAAATAACTAGTAATCACTATTTTGATTTCATTTCAAAATATATCTTTCAGACTGTGCACATTGGTCATGTATTAACTTTACATTCATAAAAATGTGTAACTGAACCAATATGCTCCTTATAGTCCAAGTGACATGGTTTAGGGTTTTTGCAAGGAGGACAATGTAATACAGGACACATTTTATAAGATTATTTCATAATGAATCACCAAAAGAATCATATACCAACAGTGCAGAAAATGTGTTTATATATTAAAGACCAATGAATCCAGCTGAGGGCCTGGATCCTAACATCTTACGTGAGTCCAGCTGAAAGCCCAGAGCACATAACAATGGCTCTCACAAAGTCCAACTGGAAGCCTAGATCCCATGACAATGTCTCCTGCAGGCCTGCTTCACAGAGCTGCACAAAGAAAGCCCAAAGGTTAGTGGTCCCCCAAAGTGAATCATAACCATTCCCAATGACAAGGAGATCCCCAGGTCCCCCTCCAATAAGAACAGCTAATTTCACCAAGAAGGCCAGCATGACAAGGTCCTCCAAGGGAACCAACAGCTCCTTACAGTTGCTGACAGCACCCAACAGCTTCCCTGACAGCCTCTCCTGCTCCTCCAGTTCTGCCTTTTATGCTGCTGGCAACAGCCCGCAGGTGGGCCCCCCATGACCAGCACCGTGTTGGCTCCATTCAGCAGGTATAACAAGTTGACCACCAGTTGGGAATCCACTACACCAAGTAAACTAATAGGCACCAAATACTTTGGTTAAAAGTGATAGAGAAATATTCATAAGTTGAAGGCTTTTCATTTCACTTATCTCAAGGTAACTCATTTAACACTATAATTCACAAGTGGTAGGGGCCGGGAGATGGCTCAGTGGAATAAGTGTCTGAGTTCAATCCCTGGTTCTGAAAAAACAAACAAACAAAAAAAGTGGTATATTAGTTTCCCAAATGTATTACTTTTAAAAATTTTTGTTTTTTAAAGAGAGTGCAAGGGGCTGGGGAGATGGCTCAGTGGAATAAGCACTTCCTGGGCAAGCGCAAGGGCCTGAGTTCAATCCCCGGTTTTACAAAAGAGAGAGAGAAAGAGAGAGAGAGAGAGAAAGAGAGAGAGAGAGAGAGAGAGAGAGAGAGAGAGAGTTATAATGAAAACAGAAAAACCAAAAATATTCTTATCCTTACCTCAGTGGAATAAGGGCTTGCTTGGCAAGCACAGGGTCCTGAGTTCAATCCCCAGTACCGCAAACATAAATAAATAGATAAATAAAATAAAATATTCTTATCCTAAAGTGAAATCAACTGAAATGTGAGGAAGTCCTGGGAGGAAAGAGAATTTGATTGGGCTAAAGGCTTATCATAAAACAACAAGCGAGTGAGACTGGATGAAACAAATAGCACGGACACCCACTTTTAAAACTCAGGATTCACACTTCGTTCTGACCCCTCTTACCACTCTTCCAGCCTTTGGGCACATTTTGATACAGAGTTTGGTAAAAAGAAAAAAAAAGAAGTAGGTGATATTACTTCTAATTTTTTTAGAAATGTATTTTGTTGCTACAGGGTCTCACTACGCAACTCAGACTCATAGTGATCCTCCTGCTTTCAGCCTCCCAAGCGCTGGGATTACAAGGTTGCGCCACTGTGCCCAGACGCTGTGGTTAGCTCAGCCTGCCCTAGGGGTGGGGCTGACACAGCATGTGGTGCCCAGAGGATCAAACCGTGGTCCCTGCCCTTGCCTAAGCAGGCTCTTTAGTCCACTGAGCTATCTCGCCAGCCTCTGGTAATGTTACTTCTCATTTGTTCAGAATGAAGGGGATGTGCTCCCTGTTTCCACAGTCTGATAAACCTACTGCTACCAGATGATTGTGTGCACATCACATGGAAATCAAGTGTGTATATCCAAGGCAGCAACATGTTAAGAAAAATTGTTGCTGGTATCATAGGAAGGAAGTGCTGGCACTCACTAGTGAAGCCACCATACTATCCAAGTTAATATTATTCCAGACATTTGCAGAAACCTGTGGTGACTTGATAATTTGTGTGGGAGTAGACAGCCTCTACTATAAAACAAAAGAATCAGTTGATTTATTCTTTAGGAAAAACTAAAAGTCAGTATTTAGAAGACAACAATAAATGCAAACTTGATATTTAGAAAAGAATAGTAAATAAATTGGGACATGTCAGGCATATACTATGTCTTCACTATACTCAAATCTGTTAGAAAATAGATGGTTCAAGAAAACACTCAGTAAAGCTAAAATCTCTTTTTTATTTTCAATGAGACCTTGTGTAATGATTCAATTTGAGCAAGGCATTCCTTTACTTTCCTTTTAAAACAGGAATTACAGGAGGATCACTGTGAGTCTGATCTGTGTACTGAGACCCTATAGGCCCCGTACTAAATACATAAAAAATAAAAAATAATAAAAATAAATAAAACAGGAATTAATTTATCTATTTGTGGGAAAATATATCAAATCACATTTTATTATTTCCTATTTTTATACTCATAACAAAGTGATTTTATTATTTAAAGAATGTTTCATCGTCCAAATGATTAATATAAAGGTATTTGAACCCAAGTAAAAACAAACAATAAAACAAGGTAATTACTTACTGTTGAGCACATCCTATATACCCTAAATCCACACCACTAGAAAGATTGCCCTCTATGTATAATATAGATGATTAGCCCAGTATTTCTTTTAATTCATATTTAACAAATTTGTGGAGGGAATACTATAAAATATTATATGCTTTGCAAGTGTATGATTTTCATTACAAAAATAGTTCCAGGCTCCAAATTTGACAGTCTTTTCTAAAGGTCTTTAAGGAACAGGGGTTTCTTTTTTGTCTCATACTTTGACTAAAATCAGAGGGAGAAAAATGAAACTTTCCATACTTCAGAGCTGAAACTTCAGCTTACTGTTTATTTTTCTTTTTGTCTCCACTGAACTAATTAAATGAACAGCCTGACATTCAGAGATCTTCAGGGAAAAGAAAGGAATACAACCAATAGGGACTGGCCCAGGCGCTAAGAAACATGGAGGACAATAGCTATCATAACAGCTTTCATTACAACTTTATATTCATTCATTAAGCTTATTCAATAACAAATGGATTACTAAGAAAGTAGGAAAAAAGTCCTATAAATATAGAAGACAATAGTCATCCTAGCTTTCATTATGACTTTATATTTATTCATTGAACATTTTAAATAATAGAATGAGTTACTAGAAAAAAAGAAAATCTTGTAATTATCTCATTAAGCTTTTATTGAGAAGAATTATACCTATTTCAAGCAAAAAATTCAAATAATTACATTTCTAAATCTACCAGTTTCCAAAGAGGAATCTTTATTATATTGTTTGTTTTCAAGTCAAATTCAATGTCTTTGAATTTTTTCTTAATTTTTTGTACTGCATTGCCCTCCCAGTGTGAAATACATTCAAATAATTTAAAATCTTTTTGTAATGTGACACTTCAAGGAGATTTGCTAAATTTATATAAATATGAAGTACTTTATCAAGAGAAATCAGAAACATTGTCTGAGTTCCTTTTAGTTCTATAATTTTTATTTTAATATCTTATAATAAAATTCTGAGTTTAAAATATGTGGTTATTATTTAACATTGAATTAATGCAGACTACTTACAATTTTATTTTTTTCCTGCCCCTTAGTTCTTTTTACACCGTAATATGGAAACACAACAAACACACACACATGCACACACACACACACACACACACTAAATAGGAGTACATTTTTTTATACATGTGGCTCTATGACATAAGTTCTATATTTCTTTTCTTATCCTTTCCTCATGACACACTTCTATATTCTACACTTCCCATAGGAAGTCTGGAAGTCTAATATCCCATTTTATGGTTATATTGTAATTTAACCAAATCCTTGCCAATGAGTGTCAATTTCAGTTGTAGACAAGAGCATATGAAAAAATTCAAATCATATAAGATTATCTAAAATGAAACATTAAGCTGTCCTACTCCTCCTCCAAATTGCTGGTTTTTACAGCAATATTTCTCGTAACTCTTACATAAGAAAACTAGATATAAAACAACTAATATGTCACATTTAATTTAGTCTTTGTTGATTTTCTCTAAAATGAATACTTTAGTCTCTTCATGACTAAAGTGAAGAGTAGCATGGCTATAACTACCCTCTGTGTTACTTGCTCTCCCTCTTTATCCTCACTATCTTATTTTAGAAATGTTACTATTTGTTAAAATAATTTATCACTTATTAACATTTGCTGAAATATTTATAATTTTATAACAAATGCTTCTTTGTTTGTTAAACATCATGAAGTCATCCTTGATCAGCAGATAAAATGAGCTTAAGAATTTCAGCTTCTAGGGGCCGGGGAGATGGCTCAGTAGGATAAGCACTTCCCTGCCAAGTTCAAGGGCCAGAGTTCAATTCCTGGTTNAAAAAAAAAAAAAAAAGAATTGCAGCTTCTCCATGAGAAGCCCTTTGTGGTTTGTGGCAGGATGAGTGCTGATTTCTGACTGTAGGGCCATGGTATAGGATGGGCCTAGGAGAAAAAAAGCGAGCCATAGAAGCACACACACAACTCCCCAAAATCTCAAAGCCCAAAGACGCTGCTCAATGGCCTTGTTATCTTAACTATCTTCCTTTCCTTTTATTAGGTGAATTGGTGTTTAATGGAAAGAAGGAGGTATAAGGGCCAACCTGTGGGCCATGTTGTGCAGCTCAGAAGGTGAGATCTTCTATTTTTTAATCTCCATTCTTTTCATCTGTGGGTTGAGAGATAAACTACTATGACTGCCAAAAGTCTACATTTTAATATTGTAAATGATGGGATAATACATAGATATGAATAAAGAGTTACAGCTTTAGAAGCAGAATTTCTAACATTACTTACACTTTCACTTTTTTTCATGTATTTAGTACAGGGTCTACAGGGTCTCACTACATAGATCCAAGTCATAGTGATCCACTTGTCTTCAGCCTCCCAAATGCTGGGATTACAGGCACATGCCACCACACCCAGTCAACACTTTCAGTTTTTAAAGTGACTGAGTGATCACCAAAGACGTTCTGTTAATGTCTTCATTGTGTTTTATATTTGGAGATATTTTTTCAAGGACAAATTAACACCTAGAATGCTTGTTTTTGCTTGATACAAAAGAAAATACTCCTATTACAACATAGGTGTACGTTTTAAAATGTGAATTTATCATCTCCTCTTCTTTAAAATCATTAGAGTGAGCAATTTGGATAAACCTAGGAAAAAGTGATAGATTGAACTAAAAAAAGTAAATATTATTTTCTTCTCTACATTTTGCACAGAATCTAGTCACATTTACCTTTCCTGTCTTTTAATGGTTGTGAAATTAGAAATGGCAATGCAGGTGTTGATTTGAAAGGCTGGACATGAATCTTCGAAGCAAAAAGCCAAATGTGACTCAACTGAGGCCTAGAAGCAGTCATCCAGGCTTTTCTTCTTGTTGGGAGTCATCTGTGGTAATCTACCATCACCAGTATGAGCTCATAGCCTGTCACTCTTTCCTTACATGAGGGGGCCAATCTACCACTTTGGCCTTATCAGCCCCCACAGATGCTGCTCAGTGTCTCTTCCTGAGCAGTTTTGGCTCAGTACAGTGTCTCCTGGGCCCACTGACTGTCGGTTGCTATAACGACATTCAGCAAACGAGGGAGGCCTGGCGGAGCAGTGGTTGGGCCAGGTGGAGAGGAGGAGGCAGAACAGATAGCTGAGCCACAGAGTCCCCACAAGGGCAATATGGAGACAGGTGACTTGGAAATGAAGGGGACACTGAAGGGGAAGAAAAGGATATGCCACAGCCCAGAGCCAGGTGCTACAAATTAGCATGACCTGGCCTTACTGATAAAATTAAAGAGGGAAGAAGAAACCTATGAGGACACATGGGAAGAGACAGGAATAAGTTTAGGAAAACATTACAGAGAAGCCTAGGGAAATGGAAACCAAGAGAAAACCTATCTGCAATGCCAACCTCAGACACTGTGAACATAGTCAAGTCATCCTTCCCTGTGATCTGTGTGGGCTTAGGCCAACATTGTTTTAACATGAAATTAGAATAAAGTTAGAGACTATAGTTTTAGGATGTCTTGGTTGTGGTAGACAAGTGTGTAAGGCCATGTTGAAATTTGTGAGCAAGGGAAATACATTTTGGCTTCAATTAATTATGAAATACTCAAATGATTGGAAAGCTCTAAAGCATTCTACAAATGTTAGAACTCTTCATCTTCTCTTGGCTTCATCACTATTAATACTTAACACTTTTCTCTTTCACTGTACCAGTCCTCTCCAAATCGAGTTTTTGGAAGACTTTTTTTCTTCCTTTCTTTTTTTCACCTTATTGTTTTTGGACCTTATTGTTTTTTTTACTTGGAAGAACAACAGAGATTTACTCTTCAAATTTTTCAGTAAAAGCCAGATCACTTTCATTTTCCATAGTTAATAGCCAGACAAATGAAATATTCTTGAAATCTAATTTGGTTCAAATACTCTTTTTCATATTTAAACAAAAAATGTGCTGTTTACCTTTGATGAATTTATTTTTCCTTCAAATAAGCATGTAGCAGGGAATAATATGAGGACAGGGAAATATGTACTGTAAGTATGTGTATGACATCACAGTGTTATGTAGTTCAGTGTGAAATCTGGAGCCATATAACATAATGCTCTCAAAAGTCTAATTTTCAATCAGTCATGCCATGATCTTATGAAAAATGTAGATTCTAACTGGGAAAGTCTAAAGTGTGGCAATATTATATTTCTAACAAGTTCTCAGGTAGTACATTACACTTTTTCTAATCCCAGAAAATCAGAGATTTAAAGTAATTTAAGCTGCATTGTATATATTCATAACATCTGTATCCACACACATACATGCCCAATCATATCCGCTTAAACTATTCACACAAAGACATTTACATAGGTATTGCTGCTTATCAACACCTAAACCATCTTTGAGGGAATGCCAACCAGAGGTTGAACGTGACTGTGAGCCACACTCTGTTTGGCAGGTAAACTGAGAATAGCAGGCCAAGGCTATCCCAACCAAAACCCACTCCATATACTGCAGACATAGACAGAATGAAACAAAATTTCAGCAACAGCTAGACTGTATTCAAAATTAAGTTGCAAGCCAAAGCTTTGAGGGGCTGCTATTCAAGGTCAGCATGAGAAATGTTTTCCAAGGAGTTGACTAGCTATTATTAATTGAAAGCACAAACATAAATTGACCAATATGAAACTGAAGACACAGATGTAGTGGAGCAAATAGAATACAGTGAGAGAACAGAAGGATTTAAGGTGACTAATGGGATGATATCATAGTAACAAATACATAGAGATGAGGCACACATGCTAGCAGAGCTGCAGTAGGGATTGAAAGGGTATCTGTGCACTTAATTACTTTGGATATTCCCTTGAAATTTCTTAATGGACCAGATTTATCCCTAATCTTAGGAAAACAGTAAACTTTTAATACTGGTATTTGCCAAATGAATGCCAGTCACATCTAATCAAATATACATCACCCATTCTCCACAACGTGCCTCTCAGAAATATACAGAGTAAGTAGTTTAGCAAATGACATTGGGGCACTAACCAAAAGATCATCATGAACTTTCATATCCAGAAGAAATGGAAAAAAAAATACCTGTCCAAAATACTGATGGCTTTTGGTCTTTTGCTTATAAGATCAAGGACAATGAAACCAGATTTATAGAGAAATACAGAAGGGAATGTACTTCTGCTCCTTCAAGAAGTTTACCAAATGAAATAAATATCAAGTGCATCAAAATTGAAAGCAAAAAAGGCAAATAGCTGCAAATAAATTAAGGGAAAAGAAAACTGGTTTTAATCTTTGTTAGAAGGGTATGGAATTTCAAATGCCTCCATCAAAATTTAAACAAGCTTATTTACCTCTGATTTTCAATGATTTCTAAAATTTGTTTTGATTTCTTGATTTTGTAATTTTTCATTTATTTTCCTATATTCAGTTTTCATTTATTTTACTTCTTATAATTTTAAAATTATGCATCACATTTTCAAAATAGTGGTTAATTTACATTTAAAATAGTCTTTATAGCTTTAATTCTAGCTAAATATATATTTATCACTTCAAAAATAAAATATATGAATTTGAGAGGTTCCCCCCACACACATAACATGAAAGGTTGTGCAAGCGATTATTCATACTCCTACTCCTACAGTAAGATTTTGCTGGTATAATTTGAGATTTCTTATATAGAATATTATCATTTTTAAACCTTTTAAACTGCTTTTGAAATACTTATTTAAACTTCTTGTTTCTACTGATTTGAACATCTTACTATGTGAAGAACTACTTTAAGCACTGAATTTTTGACTATATTTATATAGTGCCCTCTCTTTTACAACACAATCTAATCTAATTCCAATTGGTTTTAATTATTCATCATACTTTCTTGTATTACACATAACCCTCATTATTTAGATTCTAGTTTGACTCATTCTTCAGTCAGCTGGAACATTTTTTAAATTTTTTTATTAATCTCTTTCTTTTTTAGAAAAACAATGTGGGTAAAAGCATTTGGAGCCCCTTCCTTTCTATTAATATTGTTCTATTGCTTTCAAATATGAATGATAGCCTCTCTAGCTATGACCTTCTTGGTTTTCAATATATTTCTCTCAATAGTCTTGTATTCATTTTTAAAATTGTGGAGTCTAATGTCAACTTGAACAATTTTTCCTCTTATAAGCAAATGTCATTTTGATGCTTTATTTTTTTTAATTCAAGGTTTTCACCATCTTATTTTTACATAGAATATTTTGCCTGAGTTTTCAGTCCCAGTCTTTCTCTCTACTCAACACACTTCAAGAAAACATGTTTCCATTACTTTATTTAATGATTACTTTCCCTACCATTTTTCCTGATATCTACATTTGTATGTATTTATATATAAATACATATAAATCTATAGATTTATAGATAAATACATATATATATAGATATAGAAACAGAGTCAGATACAGATGTAGATACAGATAGAGATAGAGATATAGCCTTAGATATAGATATAGATATTTCTTGATCATGGATAAGAAGAATGAATATAGTGAAAATGGCTATTCTCTCAAAACTGTTATATATATTTAATGCAATTCCAATCAAAATACCATCAGTATACCTCACAGATCTAGAAGAAATATTCCTAAAATTGATACGGAATCAGAAAAGTCCTACAATAACAAAGGCAGGGGCTGAGGAGGTGGCTCAGTAGAATAAATGCTTCCTTGGCAAGTGCAAGGGTCTGAGTTCATCCCCCGGTTCTGAAACAAAAAAAGAAAAAAAGAACAATCCTGGACAACAAAAGCAAGGCAGGAGGTATCACAAACTCTGAACTGAAATTATAATATAAAGATACTATGATAAAATCAACATGGTACTGGCAAAAACAAAAGGGACCTGAAGATCAGTTTAACAGATTAGAAGATGCAGACACAACTACAAACACACTCAGCCAACTTATTTTTGACAAAGGAGCCAAACATGTTTACTGAAAGAAAAATAGACCCTTTAACAAGTAATGCTGGAAAAACTGACATTCTGCATGCTGAAAACTAAAGCTAAATCCAGGTCTATCACCACCCACTAAAGTAAAGTCTAAATGGATTAAATATCTAAACATTAAAACAGAAACACTAAATCTGATAGAACAGAAAGTAGTAGATTTCTTAATGACATGGGATTAGGCAGAGAATTCATGAAGAAAAACCAAATTTCAAGGGAAATTATTCAAAAAATTAACATCTGGGATCGTATCTTTTGGAAAAGTTTTTGTACAAAAGAAATCACCAACAGAGTGAAAAGACAACCCACAATATGGAAAACAAAATATTCACTGAGGCAAAGGACTTTTATATAGAATATACAAAGAACTAAAAATAAAATCACATCCCCAAAACTCTAAGATCCAATGCAAAAATGGGTATCCCAGATGAATACACAGTTCTCAAAGGAAAAAATACAAATGGGAAATAAATATATGAAAATATGTTCAATAGCACTGGTCATTCAAGAAATGAAAATTAAAACAACACTGGGATTCCTTCTCACCCCAGAAAGAATGTCTATTGTAAAAAAACAATCAACCAATAACAAATACCGGAAAGGCTATGGGGGAAAAAATCTCCACTGTTGTTGGGAGTGTAAACTGGTACAACCTCTTTAGAAATCAGTGCAGAGATTCCTCAAAAAACTAGGATTAGAAGTCCCATTCAACACAGCTATTCCCCTTCTGCATACTTTCCCAGAAGAACTGAAAACTTCATACCACAGTGATACATGTGCACCCATGTTGACAGCAGCACAATTTGCCATACCTAAATCTTGGAAACAACCACCATGTCTATCAGCTAGGAAATGAATAAGAAAAGATGACATATTTTTATACCATGGAGTATTTATCAGCTATAAAGAAAGATAAACTTTGGGCTTTTATAGGTAAATGGATACAACTAGAGACCATGCTCATAAGTGAAATACATCAGACCCACATGCGAAAACATCATGTTGTTTCCTTAGTGTAAGAAACTGAAAGGGTAAATAAAATTCGAAAGGTACAATAGATGTTGTGAAAGGGAAAGAAACTTCTCAAAAGCAGAGAACAACTGGGATGGAGAAAAAGAGAAAAAAAAAAAAAGAAAGAAGGCAATATATATGACAAAAATAATTATATGACTATTAATTTTTATTAGCTTATTTAAAGGAAAAGTTAATGCTTGATGATTTTTTAAATTTTTCATGCCTCTAGCTTGTAATATGAAAAACTATTTTGAAGATAATGTGCAATATAACAACCATCGTTAATTTTCTCTCTTGATTTGAAAATCTGTATTGTTTTATTTTTTATTTCTCTTTAAAATTAAAAACACTTAAAGATGTTTTCTTCCCCTGACCTTTAGTATTTTATGGGTTTTTCTCAAATTATACATATATACTTTTTAGTCATCTCAAGGATGAGGAGATTAGTATATAGTAGAAGAAAAGA
>NDGM011254899.1:0-10869 GCA_002564305.1 Octomys mimax | reverse complement strand
CCTTGCGCTTGCCAGGCAAGTGCATATTCTACTGAGCTATCTCCCCAGCCCTGTTTTGTTTTTTTTAATGCAGGGACTTTCACATGCCTAGCACACATCACTACTGAGCTCAGACCTTACTCAGTCCCTACCGGCTTTTGAGGATTTGTGCATGGGGATAATTTAAATGTTGAAAAATATAAAATAATGGTGTTAAGTTATCTGTGTATATCATTCTGCCTGAAAGTATGTCACTGTTAGAAATATTTTAAAATAAAATTTTCTGTGTTAACCCAGTTTGATGAGCGCATTCTGTAATGAAAATAGTTTATAGTTGGCTTAAGAAAAAAATACATGGAAAATGGACTCTCAGATTTTAACATAAAGCACTTAAAACTTTTTTGACAGTTAATGGATCCAAGCAAGTATTACTATAGAAATTTACAGTTATAAAGACAATGAACAGAAAATTCCTCAGGTTGTGGAATGTAGAATTACTTTCACCAGTTTGGAGAGTGGTTGTTTTATTCTTGTCTAATCAGCCTCTTGATTATTTTTTTCTTAACCACCCCTCCTGCCTGATGAGCAACATTCTTAGTGTACATTGGACAGGGAATAAATAAATGAAAATATAAACTAATGGTAGAATCTGAAAGATTGGCTACTCTGAAAAGAATGAAAAAAATGATTTTACATTTATCTAGTCTTTTCTCTTTTTTTGGCCTCAGTAATGAATTTACTTTTCCACATAAAGGGCTATGAAAAATATGTCACTTGAAAGTAGAAGATCAGCTGTGAAATTTTGTGCAAGTTTTAAGTATACTTTTGTCATATTTTGGCTCATATATTAATCTTAGTTAACATTTGTTATGGCACTGATTTCCAACTTTTGAGAAATTCTTTTATGAAGTATAATAAATGTTCCCCAGAAAAAAGCCTTTATGATAAGATAGGTTTAGGAATTTTATTGGGTTAAGCAATGGGACTTCCTTTAGCTATTTGATTTCATAAAATACAAAATGAATTTCTAAGGTGAGAATATGGTATGAAATTCTCCAGACTTGGATTCATATGCTATTTTTAAGGAATTTTAGTGGACTGTAAAAGATAGTTTGAGAATTGCTCCCTGAAAGAGTTGTCTTGTTTTACTTGGTAGTCAGTACTTTACATTTCTTCATGTTTGTCATAAGAAGTTAGAAAGGTTTTTGTAAATCTAGAGAGGTATTTCAGTGGCCGGGTAGAGGAATTTTTTTTTTTTTTGCTGGCTCAGGATGCTTTAAGGGTGGGTCTGGTAAGGCATGGGGAGCTGGGGATTGAACCTCAGTCCCCTGTGATTGACTGGGTTTGCCCCAGCAGGTGCTTAAACAGTTGAGCTAACCTGCAAGCTCCCACAGTGGTTGGCTACAGAAGGGTCTGGTATAGTAGCTAGAACTGTGCTGTATGTTTTGTTTTCACATTGAAATTCTGCCTAAGTTTTTTAATCTCTAAAAGACACTTTAAAGGTGTTATATAACATTACTTATTTTTTTTTAAATTGGTTTGAAACTAGAGTTACAGATCTGTCCCCTAAAAATCCACCAATTTTTAAAGAGTGTAAAAAGCATTTACCTTAGTAAAACAAGATGAATTTTTCATTTGCATCATTGCTGCTTATGAGGGGAAAAATCATTTATAAAAGATAAGTTTAATTGATGTACAAGTGGAAAGATTTATAATTATGTTACCTCATTTAAATCAACATACTTATGTCTAGTTTGAAGGAAATTTTGAATGTTTTATTCCAATAAAACTATACTGTTAGCTAACACAATAGTTTCAAGCAATTTTATGGTACTAAAATTTTAATGATGCACATGTTCTATGTTTTAAAGAGCACTGGTGCTATATAGAATGTTAAAAGCTAGGTATGTTGTAGAGAAAAATTGAATATCTGAACTTTTGTAGGTAAGTTATGTAAGAATTTAAGTTATTCACAATTACTTAGATAAAATGTAAAATTAAATTTTTAAAGAGTTGTAACAAGTTAGTGAAAACAAGTTACTGCTGAAACATCTAGAGTGATTATTGGTTGGCTATATAGGATTATGGGAATATGAGATAAGTTCCTTATATACTGACCTAATTGAAGCAATTGCTTAATAAAATTTTTAAAAATTAACATAAACCATTTGCTTTTAAAATTAAATCTCTTGATCTGTGGTTGTAAGTTAGTGGTGGGGTACATGCCAGAGAGTTTAGGTTCAATTTCCAGTAATGCTTAGTAATGCAAAAATACGACGGAGTCACTATTTCTATATAACTTAATATTATATAAGGAATCTTCTGGTGAGAAAGATGTTTAAGATGTTTTGCATCATTATGCAAAAATATTAACCATTTGATTTGAGTCATTTTTAAATAATGAGATGCAATCTCATTCAGATCAAACCTATGTTGAAATAAACTGTTACTATCACTCTTGTGGTGACATTTGTTCTAATTTTTTTTTTCTTTTGATGTTCAGTTTCTTTTTATCTACTCCCTTTCCCTCTCTCTCTTTTTAAAATTTTTCCATGCTGGGGTTCACATGTAGGACCTCATACTCAAAACATGCTAATCAAGTGCTTTACTGTTGAGCTATATTTCCTCCTCTATGGTGTACCCCGCCCCGTAATTTTAAAAGTGAATATCAGTCCTGGAGGTCTTAAAGTTGGTTCTTTATAGTCCTTCAGAATATTTTGGTGATTAATTTGGGAAATTCATGTTTCAGTTATTAAAGAGATCGTGCAATTTTAAAATATAAATTGGAGGTAAATGGGAAAACTGAATGGGTAAATAATACTAGCTGTATTTGTCAGGAAGTATAGAGAATAAAGAAAATAAAGTAGTGTTTTAATTTTATGTTTTATTTTCCCATCACTGTTCTTAAATTTTCCTTATTACCTATTGGAATGATTTCTTCACTAGTCATAATATTCTATCTGATTTGTCACTGTTAGTATTAATAAGAATCAGCAAATATCATGACCGTGGTTGTATTTGTTACCTGAAGAACCTTAAAATGACTTTAAAAAAAAAAACCTCCATGTTTTATCATCTTTCTCTGATACCTAGTATAATAGGATTTAACATTTCCTGAAAATTAAATATTTTCTAAGTGTTTTATCATCTTAATCTTTGTATTTATGTTTATATTTTATGTCTACATATAAGGCTTGTCTACTCATGGAGACTCCTGTATATGACCTCTGTGATTTTTTTCTGACTTCTCAGTACTTGCTCCCTCCTCTTATACTTCAGTTACCTAACACTTTGTGGAGTAAATGTCTTTCTTGTTACACTTGTGAAGTGCTCCAGGTTATAAATGTTTGTTCATAGTGACTGGTGTGCTGTTTAGCATGGTAGATATTCATTAAACAATTAAATGGATGGATTAGGTTATCTGATAGGGTAAGAGAATGAAGAATCATACTACTTGGAACTCATTTTTAATCACTTTTTAAAATGCTTACCATTAAAAAAGTGCAATATTTTTTTTCTATCCTTTTTCTATGTATTTTGGTGCTAGGAATTGAGTCCCTGACACTCTACCAACTAAGCTACATCTTGCAGAGCCTATTATATTACTAAGTTGTGATACACTATGCAACTGGTCCAGCTATTCCTTGCCTATGATAAAACTAATGTCTTTTGAGATGATTCTCTGACATTAGTAAAGTTAACTTCAGAACCAAATAGAGTAATGTTTAAATCAACCATTCTGACAAGGTTAAATGGGCATTGCTGGTAAAATTGCAGTTGCTATTCCAAAAACTAAGAAGGGAAGTAATGAAAGTTTGAGGCCAGTATGGGCAACTAAGGGAGATCCAGTTTCCAAATAAAAAATAAAACCCTGGACATGCAGCTCAGTGTGAAAGCCTTGGGTTCAGTGTCAGCCCTCCCCCTCAAAAACAATAAAAAAATAACCCTATACTTGTCAATTACTGTTGTTTAAAGAAAAACAAATCACCATGTGAATTTTCAAACATATTAAATATATTTTACTGTATTCAAAACATTGAATTCACGTGCTACAGTTTATTAGTTTACTTGAACATTGCTTATTAACTATCACTGAGAATGTATTCTAAGCATGCTTATTATGAATAGTACTTCTGAAGCAAACAATAGTAACATTATTGCACAAATGCTATTTAAATGTATAAACACAACTAAAAAGCCTGAGGAAAGTTAAAATATACCAACAGTGACTCTTAAAGAAAAACTTGGAAAAAATCAATTAGTAAACCTCAGAAAAACAATGGAACAACACACATCTGTAATCTGGTCACTAAAATGTCTGCTAAAAATAGAAGTGGCTACAGTGACTAACACTAAGGAATCACTGTGACAAAAACCTCAAATTAGTTTAACAAAGTATTCAGAATGTTACTATCACCCCCAACTCTTGTATAAATTGTCCTATTAGCCATTTATTTCCCAGTTCTTTCAGTAGTTTTAACTGAACCAGCTTGTTTTTAAATAACTTCATAAAAATAGGCAATTCTCAAGAGCAATCTTTAGAAAGTCAAGGCTTTTGCTATTAACAATCCAGTACAGGGAGTGGGAATGTAACTCAGAGCTAAGATGAATTGCTTAGCATACACAAAGCTAGAGTTAAATCTTAAAACTACCAAAAAAATAGAACAATGTTAGTACTTTACTTATCATCTTTGTATACATTGTAAATGAATAGTAAGTTTCATGGAAAAAAAAAACATTTTAAATTGTCATGTTTCTTGGAGAAAATCAAATTGGTAAAGAGGCACACAATTTTAATACCTTTCTGATAGAAAACAACTCAAAACTTCTGCATTTTACCTCAGTGATAGATAAAATGGACTTAGTTTTTGTCCAGTCCATATAAATTAGTCTGTTCATCATTTGGAAATTGAGCAATAGTAGCAAAACTGTTACGGTATGCATTAAAAAGATACATTACCTTCACAGAGTTATGTGAAATGCTTCATATTTTGCTCATATTTAAAGAGTTAGGAAGGGGACAAACAATACAAAAAGTAGGTTAGTGGTATATGCCTGTCATCCCAGCACTCAGGAAACCAAGTAGTAGGTGAGATGATCTCTTGAGATTGGAGTTTGCCATCAGCCTGGGAAAAACAGTCCCGCATCAAAAACAAAAAGTAACAATTACTGTGTATAAATAATTACATATATTTGTGACCATAGATCGATAAACCCTTTGCTTACATCATAACAGTAGTTATACAGTCTGGAATAAGTTCAAGTGAAATCATGAGTTATCTAGGTTCTAATCCCTACTCTTAAAGAATGGAGATCAGCAGTCTCACTTTTAGGCATTTACCTAAAAGATGGCAGATGATACAGATGTCTGCATTCTCATGTTCACTGCACCACCATTCATAATAGCCAAGGGCAGGAGATACAGTTAAGTATCCAGCTACAGAAAAAGGATTATAGTACCTACACATAAATGAAATACTTGTCAGAGTTGAAAAATTTTGATAATATGGATAAAACTGGACAACATGCTAAGTGGAATAAGTGAGGAATAAACACCAAAATTCTCACCTAAATGTGGATTCTTAGCCAAATTCAGCAGAGTAGAATCATGACAACAGAAGTCGAAGGTGGGGAAAAGATTATGGTCAAAAGATGTAACAGCCTCAAACAGTACAATGGGTTTTGCTGAATTCATTAGTGTGGTAAGTTAGTTGGTACAGTGTGGCACATTTCCAAAATTGCTAATAGCATTATTTCAAACATTCTCACCACAAAAACTGTCAAACATCTGAGGATAAAAAAGTTAACTGCCATAATTATTCCTCATTACACCCATAAATTTCACCTTTGTTTTGAAAACCACAAATTTATGCAATAATAATCTTTCAGTTTACAACAAATGGCATTACGGCATACATGTGCCTAGAAGTCAGTACAAAATTAAAATCAAGAAGAGAAAACTTAGAAATGAATCATACCCTGAGTGTGGTAATTGGCTTGGTTTATACCAATGCAAAGCCACCAATTGGCTTTCCATGGTTTGTACATTTTATTTGTTCAGTTTTACTTCAAAAGGAAGAAAGAGTGTAAATAAATATTTGATACTACTAATGTGCATGGTGAACTATTTAGGGGTATCAAATCTGCAACTTATATGCATAAAAGAAAAACTAAAAGATGGCTTGAGAAGAGAAGTGATGAAACTTGTTAATGGCAAAGACTGGGTGTAGATGTGCTTACTCTTTAAGTCTTTCATTATTTCTTTATATTTGAAATGTTTTGTAATAATCACTCTCATCTATTGGTGGTTTTGCAAAATAATTATAAAATAAAAAATACTTATAAAACAGCCCCAAGAATGTAACTGAGTGAATAAACAGATGTTCTGTGTTAAGAAGTTTCTAGGGAACTTAGAATTTCTGTGTAAATTAGGTGGATAATTAAACTTAATGGTATTGATCCTTGTGAAGTAACACCAATTTTCTTACCTTTTTTTGCCTTACATAATTCTATCATTAGACCTTTTCCAAAAACATCCATTTTTTAACCTTTTCAAAGAATTGTGAAAAGTGCTTTATTTCTTCATTGATGTAACAAATTTGAGTGTTGTCTTCATTAATACAGCTTGGTATCTTGATTTTTTTTTTTTTCTGGAAATTGCTAAATACATGATTAGTAGTCAAGATGAAAGTAGATTTGATTGCAATAATTCTAGAATAAAATGATGCCATTTTTCTATTTTAAATGTAAAAACTGCAGTCAGGAAATAGGTTGTTGTGCAAAATTTGGGAAATAGAGGTAAACTAAAAGAAAAAGTGCTTCTGTTATCTTAAGAAACCAAGTAAGGATTTTGTTTCATTTCTCCTTGAAAATGAACATGGCAGGGCAAAGTGGCAAATAAGCTTTGCTTATGTTGTACGTGTAACCTTGAGTCTTTTTCTTAGAATGCGAGCAGTTCTCCATTTTATTTTTAATTAAAGGACTCATAATATCTGAACTAAATTCTCCCATAAAGACTTAATTACCCCATTTGACAGTTTCCAAGTTTATCTAATCTTTGCCTGTAATTTAAAAACATAAATTGCTAAATTCATCTGTAAGTGATAATTTTGGACTTGTAAAGCTTATGAATCTACTTTTTGTCAAAATTATTGTATGTCAATGTTATGACAGAGAACCTGATTGCAAACATTTCATTCCTACTGTTTCATTCCTATCTTTTCTTCCTAAAAAGCCCTGTGACTTCATAATAAAAATTTTAAAACATGAGAACTCAGCTACAGATGTTTTGCTAATACGATTGGATGTGATATTTTAATTTTGTTTATCTAGAGGAGGTACATTTCTTTATTTAAAACTCACTTTAATCTTTCACATATCTTTTTTCCTCTTCTGTGAAAAAGATGTTTCTCTACTGACTATGCCCTTCTGTTTTGCAGAGTAACAGCTATCCACCAATGTCAGATCCATATATGCCTAGTTACTATGCTCCATCCATTGGATTTCCATATTCTCTTGGTGAAGCAGCATGGTCCACAGCTGGAGACCAGCCCATGCCGTATCTGACAACCTATGGACAAATGAGTAATGGAGAACATCATTATATACCAGATGGTGTTTTTAGTCAACCTGGGGCATTAGGGAATACCCCTCCATTTCTTGGTCAACATGGATTTAACTTTTTTCCTGGTAATGCTGATTTCTCTACATGGGGGACAAGTGGATCTCAGGGACAATCAACACAAAGTTCTGCTTATAGTAGCAGTTATGGCTATCCACCTAGTTCTCTTGGGAGAGCTATTACTGATGGACAGGCTGGATTTGGCAATGATACTTTGAATAAGGTGCCTGGCATTAGCAGTATTGAGCAAGGCATGACTGGACTGAAAATTGGTGGTGACCTGACAGCTGCAGTGACAAAAACCGTAGGTACAGCCTTGAGCAGCAGTGGTATGACTAGCATTGCAACCAACAATGTGCCCCCAGTTAGTAGTGCAGCACCTAAACCAACTTCCTGGGCTGCCATTGCCAGAAAGCCTGCTAAACCTCAACCGAAACTTAAACCCAAGGGCAATGTGGGAATTGGGGGTTCTGCTGTGCCACCACCTCCTATAAAACACAACATGAATATTGGAACTTGGGATGAAAAGGGGTCAGTGGTAAAGGCTCCACCAACCCAACCAGTTCTGCCTCCTCAAACTATAATCCAGCAGCCTCAGCCATTAATTCAACCACCACCATTGGTGCAAAGCCAACTGCCTCAACAGCAGCCTCAGCCACCACAACCACAACAGCAACAAGGACCTCAGCCACAGGCCCAGCCTCACCAAGTGCAGCCTCCACAGCAGCAGCTGCAGAATCGCTGGGTAGCTCCTCGGAATAGGGGAGCAGGCTTCAACCAGAACAATGGAGCTGTCGGTGAAAACTTTGGTTTAGGTGTTGTACCTGTTAGTGCTTCACCTTCTAGTATAGAAGTGCATCCAGTGCTGGAGAAGTTAAAGGCCATAAACAACTATAATCCCAAAGACTTTGACTGGAACCTGAAGAATGGGCGTGTGTTTATAATTAAAAGCTACTCTGAAGATGACATACATCGTTCCATTAAGTACTCTATCTGGTGTAGTACTGAGCATGGTAATAAGCGTTTGGATGCAGCTTACCGTTCCTTGAATGGGAAAGGCCCACTGTATTTACTATTCAGTGTGAATGGCAGTGGACATTTTTGTGGAGTTGCTGAAATGAAATCTGTTGTGGACTATAATGCATATGCTGGTGTCTGGTCTCAGGATAAGTGGAAGGGCAAATTTGAAGTTAAATGGATCTTTGTCAAAGATGTTCCCAATAACCAATTACGGCACATTCGCTTAGAAAATAATGACAACAAACCAGTAACCAATTCAAGGGACACTCAAGAGGTACCCCTAGAAAAAGCTAAGCAAGTGCTTAAAATAATTGCTACTTTCAAGCATACCACCTCA
The DNA here is from genome assembly GCA_002564305.1 of Octomys mimax. Classification (NCBI taxonomy): domain Eukaryota; kingdom Metazoa; phylum Chordata; class Mammalia; order Rodentia; family Octodontidae; genus Octomys; species Octomys mimax. The sequence continues at coordinate 1,912 of NDGM011254899.1, read as the reverse complement.
ATCTTTGATGACTTTGCACATTATGAAAAGCGTCAAGAAGAGGAGGAAGCCATGCGTAGGGTAAGAATATAGTAATCTTTGTAGGATCTTAGAGGGTGGAGTGCATTGGTGGATATCCTTTCCTGTTGTTACATTTTGAATTTAAGAACTTGGTTCTGGCTTCAGAAATGGCATCCAGGCCTGAGGATCCAGTCTGAACAATTTCTTCTTTCTGGCTGTGGAATCCAGGGCCTTGTCCACGTGAGGCAGGCACCAGGCCACTAAGTAGTATACTCTAAGCTGTGTAATCACTAAGTAGGTGTGTGTTTTCTGAGAAAGTGAGCTTGCAGTTGGAAACAAATAGTTAAGTAAATGTTTGACAGTTAACAAATTTTACATTTATGAGAAGGCAGGCTTTTTCTTTACATAAAAGTTAAATAAAAAATATAGTTGAAGCACTTCTAGCAAAATACAGCAAAGACATGAATTAGGAAGGTAGATGTGGGAGGATATGGGCTTTAAAATTGAGATTTTTGTAGCATTTGGACTCACATTTTGTTATTTACATTTGGAACTCAGGAAAACTTACTTATAATTACAGTTATTCATGCTTGAGTTGTATTTGCCAGGATTTAATAATGGGTGGGCATGAAATGTTTTCTCTGATCTACTGCTTAAAATTGGGTCCTATGTTTAGGTGGAAAGAAGATGGAAGAAATAGATTTTTCACAGGTAATATATTTATTATGAAAAGCAGAGATAGCGTTAAAAGCTCTTACAGTAGGGAACATGAGAAGTTATAAGGAAAGTAAGAAATATGGGACAATGAAGCAGAAACGTCTGTCTCTAAAATGCTACTGATTGGTTTGTCGTAAGGCCTTCCTTGGTTGTATGCAGGTGAGAGTACCTCTAACTAACAGTACTCAGGAGTGAATGATACTGGAATAATGATCTAGCACTCATTTATTGGAGTATCTCTTGAACATACAGATTCTTGTCACCCCTCTTAGGTAAGCGAGCTGATAGGGTACACTGGTTCCAATGGTTGTGTGCTGAATTTTTAGAAACTTTGCTATGGAGTGAGTGATGCAAATACTATTTTATTTAAGACTGGAACCTTTTAAATGGATTGCTGCATGTAATTTAACTTTCTCAAGTGTGGAAGTGAGGGAGATAGAAGGATCTATTAAGGTTTTTGAGCTTGCATTTGAGAAAGTAGTGGCTTCTGCTGGGCATGGTGGCACTTGCTTGTAATCTGTTTCTCAAGAAACTAAGTCAGGAGGATCATAATTTTGAGGCCAGTGGTAGGCAGTTTGGCAAGTGTTGCTTCATAATACAAAATGTAAAAAGGATGAGTGGTTGCTTAGGGTTGAGTGCCCCTAGGTTTAGTTCCAGTATTGCAAGAAAAAAAATTGGATGAGGAGAAATGATTTAGAATCTGAAAGGAAGAGTGTGGGTTAAGATTTCATTTTGGCATGTGTTTATTTTGATGTACTTTTGAGAAATGCAGACCTCTAGAAACTCTTTGATTTAGGCAAGGAGATATAGGGGTCAGATATACAGGGTATTTTGTTCTTAAACAGTTGAATTGATTCCATGTAAGTGACAGATTATCCAGGAAGGAAGATTATTTATTAGCTTTTCTACCACTGGAAGGACAATGGGACTTTATTTTTAGGAAGAGTGATTGAGTAATACTGTACAAGTCTTAGGCCCTTATGTTTTCAACACATGTCTTTTTGGCTGTAATACATGAGCGGCAGGTTGGTTTGGTGTATAAGTGTTGAATCATGTTTTTTTTCCCCAAATGTTACAGGCTTTACCTTACAAATTTGTATTATGGATAAATATAATATTAAAACTGTCGGGGCTGGTGAGATGGCTAAGTGGTCTAAAGCACCTACTTGGAACAAGCTTGGCGAAGTACAGGGAC
>NDGM011254892.1:8860-28790 GCA_002564305.1 Octomys mimax | reverse complement strand
GCGATTTGATTTGAAACTGTCTAATTGCTATTTGTTTATCAATAAAATTCTGAAAAAAAACATGAAATAGTATTGAATTTTGGCCACAGGTTTTCCTGAATCCATTCAGAGGTTATATTGTTTTTATCTTTGACTCTGTGTGGTGTATTACATCTATTGATTTATGTTACTAAAACATCCTTGCATTGCTGAGATGAGACCAACGTTGGCATGCTGTGTGTTCCTTCCCTCCATATTTCAGAATAAAAAAAAAAGAAAGAAAGTCTGTGTGGTCAGGCAGTGTGTTCCTGAGAGTGCAATGCCTGAAACTGTGTGTGTGAAGCCAAAAGTACTTCTCAGAGAAGACTTGCAACTTGGGCTTTTCAGCAATGCTGATACTTTTAGTACTTTGGCAAGCCTTAGATGTGGACTAACTTTTTTTTTTCCAGAAGAATATGCATGAGTCTGGGCATCCAGGGAAGAATGTGATGATTTTGATGCAAATGTTCTCCCAAAGCCTTATGCAGTCATAAGTGGTGCTTTTCAGAGATTGCTGCATCTACAGTGTGAGATTCTGGCAATAATGGTGAGATGTGAGTTCCAGAGGGACTGGATGACCCCGCCTCTATAGCTTTGCTGACTGTGGACTTCCTATAGGTCTTTTACTTGGCTGTCTCTGCTCATTGCCTTCAGTTTTTCTAGGCAGGTCTTCCATGTTCCTAACATCTTTTACTTCCTGAGAGCCTCACTGTACTTTCTCCATTGCTTTCAGAGCTTTACTCATCCACTTCTCAGAGGGCTCTCACTTCCCAGCCCTTCTTTCGAAATCTGGGTGAAAGCCTGCGTGACACTGCCAACTCTTGAATGCTGCATGACTAAAGTATAGCACTACATGGACGATGTCAGTTCCTGCTGCCAGGATTAGCAACTCCCTGCCTACTGGGTCATGGCTTCAGCTGCCTCTGAGTGCCTGGATGGCTGAACCTGGAAAAATGAATCCTGGGGAAACAGTTCTTTATAAGATGCATTTTTAGTGTGAGTCCCACAGGTGTTCTTCTCAAATGAAAAGTCTACTCTTTACACTCTTAAGCCTGCAATGGAATGGGTAGAGTATTTCTGATTCCTGAGATGCCCTTAAGGCATCTTTCTTCTGCTTCCAATTTAAAGTATTTCGTTTTTTGGGTTTTCTTAATGTTTCTATTCTCTTCAGTAACTACCTTTCCTTTGGCCCTAATTTTATATGTAGTGTTCTTTCTATGCCAAAATTAAATTTTCAAAATACTGCTGGCCTGATATTTTGCCTAAAAATTAGCTGTATTGAAATTTTCTTTAAGAAATCAATTAGTCCAATGTTTTTAAATTCAATAGGAACTCATATGACATGCACAAAATGTAGACAAATTCTTTTCCAAAATATAACATGCATTGTTTCTAGTCCAATTCTCAACAGCATTCTTAGTCCCAGCCAAAACTTTATCATCTCAGCTTTACTCTCTATTCCTACTAGCATTCTGGTCTTCTGAGCTTCTATAAGAATCACCCATAAATCTTTACTTCGAATATGCTATGGCATCTATAGACTGCATCTCCAAACGTTATCAAATACTCTCTGTAAACCAGTTGTAAGGGCTACTCAACCATATGATCAGGTATAGTTCCAGAAATATCCCCACTTCTCTATTTCCATTTTTCTGTGCTGGCCAGGTTTCTCATCCCTAAGAAAAAAATGTACAATACTTACAAATTAAAGAAGGAGAAGTTTAATTTGGTTCATAGTTTCAGAGATTTTGTCCAAGGTCTGGTGACTCCAAAGCAGAAAAATCATGGCAAAAGGGTGTGGTGGGGAAAACTTGATTACTCCACGGTAGGTGGGAAATGGTGCACAGCAAGAGCACCAGCAAGAAGTAAAACCTGCAGTGGCACGTGGCCAGTGACTCACCTCCAGCTGGGCCTCCCATTTCAACAGCATTTTCAACTTTGAGCATCATACTGGATTCATCTACCACTGAGGGCAGTATCCCCAAGAGCCAATCACCTCTCCAGGAACCTTAATTCTGCCTATCAACAATTGAACTTAACCATGCCACGTGTGGTCTGTTTTTGCTCTTTTTATTTCCTCAAGTGCTGTTATGGTAGCTGCTTCTGAGTCCTAAATGACATCATATTCCAGCTTTCATTCTGAAGTGTCTCAACATGGAAATACAACTTAGAAAAGAAAAGGAAAAAAAAATAAGATAAGGCTTTAGGGACATCCAAGCTTAGGTTAGGGGCTTGCTCTACCATTTTCTAGCTGAGGGACCATGAACATATGCTGCAATTAAGCTCTAAGAGACAGAGCTGTCAAATTGTGTGCTGTGACCACAGGCAAATCGCTGTGCATTCCTGCAGTTCAATTTTTTATTTATGAAAAGGAAAAAGAATATTATCTTAGAAGGCTTCTGTGAGGAGCAAATAGGTTTAAATTGAATGGTATATTCTTCAACTCGTATTGAACATAGAAGTATAATATTTATTTTGAGGAGTATTTATTTGTTACATAGTACAGGGTCTCACTACAAAGCTTGGACTCATAGTGATCCTCCAGATTTCAGCCTCCCCAGAACTGGGGTTACAGACAGGTGCCACTGGGCTCAGACTGTGATTGGCACATCACTCTTGGGGCCAGCGTGGCATGTTGTGCCGTGGATCAAACTCTTGTCCATGCACTTGCCTAAACAGGAACTTAGTCCACTGAGCTATATTGCCAACCCTTGAGGATAGTTGTCATCTCTGCAAAGTGCTTAGGCTAATAACTGGGGGACTGAAAGCACTCAATAAATACTGCTTATTTTTAAATTAAAGCTTTAAGAGTGAAAAGTTAAAGTCTTAAGAGTAAAACTTGCAAAAATATAAAACATTAATTCAGAATCTTATTTAGCCATGTGGTTTTCTTTTGGAATAATGCTATTTAAGAAAAAATTTCATAAGAACTGGCTCTTTTGTTATTTTTAGTTTTATACTATTAAACCTGAATCTTAGTTTTATCTCATTCCACATAAAATGCAGCAATTTTTAAGTTACAAGGATAAAAAAAACTTATAGAAAGAATCTTGTAGTCAAAGCTGGAAGATGCATACATTCCTGACATCCCTCTATAATTTTTAAAAAAGGCTGAATGTCCAACATATTCTGCTTCCATCGAGTAGAATACCTATCAATTCAAATAAATGGAGATGCTTCTATTTTCTTTTTGTGTCTTGTGGAAGAAACATAATGGGTTTATGCAATTTGTAGCATACACAGCTCCATAAATGCCACAAAGCCCCTGATTCAGTACATCTGCCTAGGAAAATGTTCTAAATGAGAGAAGTCACTTCAGTGCTTGTGGGTACTGCAAGCCTGGCACCCTCGGGGAAATATGGGCACTTGTCACCTGGCTCTCCTCTGCCACTTTGACCAACTGCATTCAACTACTTCATGCAAAGCAGGGTTTTAAGCACGACAAGTGTGATAGTGAACTAACTATATCAACTTGAGTAATTAATTCTTTAACAATTGTGTATTCAACTCCTGCTCTAGGGTCAACAGTGAGCGAAGGTTGAAATGAAAGTAAATTGGACAGAAACAACAAAAAAAATGTGAGTGCCTGGGTTCATTAATTTGCAGCTTAGTAAAGGAGAGGGACGATAACCACATACATTGATAAGCACATCATAATAAACAGGGACAAGGTCTTTTTAGAGAGAAAGAACGGTACAGGTGGGAGAATAGAAAGTATAACATAGGGCTTGGGAAACGTCTCAGTAGAATAAGTGCTTGCCTGGCAACCACAAGGGCCTGAGTTCAAACCCAGTTTCAGCCAAAAAAAAAAAAAAAAAGGATAAAGTACAACATAGATCATGGCTGAGACATTGGTGGACTCCTCTCTAAAAAAGTGCAAAGAATGTGTGAAGTGCAGGAGAACGCACACTTGTCAAAGCTGTAGTGAGGAAATAAGATTTCAGGTAAAGAGAGGAGTAGGCACAATGTCCTTGAATTGGGAAAAATCCAGATCCCTTCAAAGAAATGAAAGAGAATAGGTCACAGATTAAGAGATAGGACTAGCCCCCTGGAACGTAGAGACTACGTTGACCAATTAAGTGTCCCAAATACTAAGAGCAACGAGAGTTAGTTTTACAAACTAAAAAAACCATTGATTTAGATTTTGAGTGCTTCAAATTAAATAACATTTCTGTACTCTAAAAACTTATCCAAAGAAAGAGTGATATACTTCAGCATATTATTATGCTGCCAGATCTTAGATGTCCAGTAACTACATGTTGTGGTGATTTTTTAATAAACAACTATCCTCAGAAGGGGAATACTCCAGCTTGGCTATTGACATTATTTTGATTTGTTTTTGAATTAATAAGAATTTATTAGTACATTTTCGATATACATGTTGATCACATTCATCATAGAAAATTTGCACCTGTATATTCAATAAGTTGAGTTTTCTTCCCATTCTCCTATCATTCATTTCCATTTCCATTTTTCTCTCTTTTATCTCTCTCTCTTGTTTTTACTTTTCTCTTCTGTCCTTTTCTCCTCCCCCTTTCCTTGTTTCTCTCCCCATTTAAACATTTTCTCCCTATTTCATAGGACCTACTATACACTTTGGTCCTTATTTACACTTTCATTTTCTCACACTTGAGAGACAATATGGTATTTTTTATAAGTCTAATTTTTAAAATGTAGTCAGTTTTTACTAATTTGTCTGAAATTTGCGCATGAACACTCCATTTTTCTCCAAGGAATAAGCAATTGCATCTTATAATTCAACATTTTCCTCCCATAGTTAATTGCCTACCTCTGCCAGACCTTCAGACCGCTTTGGAAACTCATTTTATACCTACTGCTTGTTGCACTATTAAGACATACGTTATTGTAACAGTATCATTTTGTGCTGCCTTTAGCTGCTTATTACTTTAGTCTCTACCATTTACTTCAACAAACTACAGGCCTGTGTTTGCTGCACACATGTAGAATCAGGGACCCAAGAGATGGAGAAGTTTCCAGACACAATTTTATACTCATGGCCACAATTGCCTGTTGTAAAATTATTTATCTGTGAAACAAAGAGTTTGAGTTCCTTGTCTTTTCTTGTTCAAGGTATTTACTAGTTTCATCAATAAATAAATTTTGAAAGTAAACTGAAAGATAATACCCTATTTTGAGTACAAAAATGCAGAAGTAGGGTCATATAACTCACCAGTAAGTTGTTTATTAGCAAGGACTAAAAACTATCAATGAAAGGTCATTATCAAATATGTCCCAGTACAAGCCTGTATAGGCCTTCATGTCACAAAGCGGCATACATAAGCCATGAAGTTACCCCAAATGAGAAAGTATCTATTCATTTCCCCTTTCCTGTGGACTTTGAGAAACAACCAAGCATCAGAGAGGAGTATATTTGGAGAAATAAACTTCATTTTTTCTTTTTTGGCAGTACTGGGGATTGAACTCAGGACTCTGTGCTTGCCAGGCAAGCACTTATTCTACTGAGCCATCTTCTCGGCCCATAAACTTCATGTTCTGATTGGTTGATGATTACTGAGTTGTGATTTCACCATCTGTACAAGGGGAATAACTTCTGGCAGATGGGTGGAGCTATTTCAGTGATCTGTACTAATTGTATTCCTGGAACAATTGTTTACTATTGCTTCCTAGCTGTGCTTTGTATTTCTTTCTTTGTAACATTAAATATATTAAACACTATTTCTAATCTTTCTGCTTCTCTTCCTACAACATAAACTCACTGAAAGTAAAGGCCTTGCTCCTAATCTCCTGCCCAGTGCATTAATTTGTATGGTGCTGCTGTATAGTACACTCACTCATTGATGGAACAAGAGACAGAACAAAGGATAAAGGGAACAGGCATCATTAGATTTTGGGAGTTTTATATTTTTCTCATTAGTGGTTATGTTCCTGTAAGTCACAAATTTTCTCAAGACTAAGTTTATTCTGTTGTTACTATAAAGAAGGATGACGCCTGCCATGTCTAGCTCACAAGGTTGATACAGGGCTCAAATAGAATGACATAACCTTATAGAAGGAACTGCCAGTTGCAGAGCATGATTTATATGACCAAGCACATTGGAGCCTATAACTTGAATACTGGTTTCTGAATGACACAGGCTGTGCTTAAAGTAAACACAAAACTTTCTGTGCCTAAGATGGCAAAAAAATAAATGCTATTTGGGGAGGAGGAGGATATGGAAATGAGAGGCCTCGCCATAGTTTTGCCCATACGCATGAAGGTCTTGTTGTGGCAAAGAGAAGCACAGCGATAAAATTAGCACTAGAAAGTTTTTATCTGAGCTTTTATATGCACCTGATATCTATTTTGTGAGCACATTTTTATTCTCTAGAAAAATGATGACACTGCATATAGCTTAAAACCCTAAAATGCTTTTAGCATTTATATTTCTTTTGGAGGTCAGAAATGGGGTGAAGGCCTCTGTTGCTAGAAGCTCTTCCTAAGCAATGTTGTGCTCCACTGCAATTTCCTTGATGATAGCTGACAAGTCATTCAACAGCCCTCTCCTACACCTACTAAAGCAATTCCAAGCATCTGATTTATAATACTTATGTTGTTTATAAAGCCACTTTGTTTACTAGGACTATTGCTAGGAAGATGCATATGCATTAGTTCCCCTAGTTGAAGAATTCTTTCTCAGTAAAGGCCTTCCCTGACAGATTTTCTGAATATTGGAAAGCTGTAACTCCCATTTTTAAAGGAATCATGTGCAGGAGTTAATGAGAAAGAAATGACACACAGTTCAAATAATCATGGCTTATCACGTTTCTGAAAAAAATTTTGGCTGGATTCTCTTGGGTTTTCAACTTGGTATTCCTTTGCCTGGCTCGATTCTGCATAGAAATTAAGCACAGTTCTTGTGGATATGCACAGTTCTTGATGGGTTATATGGCAAAAGAAATATGAGGGAATATGACCTGCATTAAAATAGTGTGCAGTAAAGAGCGCCTTTCATGCTTTGTGGGGGGTAGAGAAAAAAACATTGTATATGTATTTAGTAAGGCTGAAGCAGACCCCAACTTGGGCTGTGCTCAAAATTTGTAGAAGTAAACACACTTTATTTTTTAGTTTAGTGGAATAACTGTATTATTTTTTTTAAAGACAAAGGCCTTGCCTACCCTGACTTTTCTACTTTGGTTATACCTTGGATGGTGTCATGCCTAATATTCTAATAATATATCATAATATTATATTAGGTTATATTAATAATATGCTTTGGATTTGTCCCCCAAAATATTTTCTTTTTTGCCCATTTTCCTTGTTGTTTTTGGGGAGGAAGTTTAAAATAGAACACAAGAGTATAGCACAACAAAGAATAAATATTGACTTTGAGTCGTGAATGTCAGAGTTATATGGTCAATAATAGGCTCTCATTTTCAAACATTGGACCCCTAGATGGATTCAGGTAATAAATTACATACCATATATAAAAGGATTTGAAGGGCCCACAGAATGGAAGTCATTCCTCTTCACCACCCTCAATAAAGGCAGTTAGAAACAAAAGGTGAGAACAGGATGACTTCAGGCCTGGGAAGGTCCTATGCCCTGAAATTTCCTTAACCAAAATCACAAGAGAGTCCTGGAAGCCACTGAAATTAGAGCTGAAGCTGGAGAGATGATGAAGCAAGAACCATGAATCCATGTGGTAGTAACCTTTAAGGGTAAATGCCAGGCATAAAAAAAGAGTAGGTACAGAGGGATTTGAGCATGGTGGGAAGTTATGGATAGTTACGAACACCAGAATGAAGGTACTCTGGAAGTGATTTCAATGACCTCGCCTTGAAGAATTCATTTGCAGCTTATATAATCCACTTCCTTGGTCTACTTGAATACCTTTTTTAAAAATCCCCAACCATTTTTTAAAAATTTTTTGAGGTAGGGTCTCACTAAGCCAGGAGATTGGCATGGCTGTGTTTGAACTTGTGAAATTGTTGCCTGAGCCACTCGAGGACTGCCCATGGCTTCCTTGGGACAGGGAATAGGAGGTATATGAAAATGCTCATGAATTTTCTATAAAAACACATAAATGGAGATTAATAAAACCAAATGAAGAAATGAAAGCACTCATAAGCTATATTTTTATTCTGCTAAGTTTGTTGACTGAGATTTGTAGCCATTTGCACATGCAGCCAAAAGAAAGCCCATAGCAATTATTGCTGTCAGACTCACAGATTATCTAATCATTTTGCTTCACTTAAATTCATTCAATAGAATGTTTAACAATAGACACAGCTGCTAATATACTGTCATAGAAAAAGAGGTTCACTTTTCTCTAAAATTCCGACTTGCAGAACATTACCGATATAATAATACATGAAAATTAGCTTTTGTATATAAGTAAATTAAAAAGAAAACCATGGAATTGGCCTGAAATTTAATATGATTCAATGTGGCATTGAGATCTAGTTTAAACTGTTTACTACATATAGGAATCCAGTCATCTTTTTTGGTAATAAGATATTTACTCAACATCTAATGTTTCAAAGCATATTTAAAAAGGTTACTCAAGGTCCATGAGGATTTCTGAAGTGACATTCAGATATGTGTAATTAGGGGTTCCTATGCTACTTTCATTACTTCTGAGTTCCATTAGGAAACACCCAAATTGTTGCTATAAAATGCCTTATTAATATACAAACCTATGTACCTTAGCCTTTCTGTAAAGATCAGGAGACATTTAATGCTTAATGTTTGTATTTTAATAAGCAATTTAACAAATAAAATGTCTTAATAAAGTATCATATTTCCACTTCTTACAAAAATGAAGTCTAGTCATTTAGGTTATAAGTAAGAAGAGATTTAAGAGTGATGAAAGCAAGAAAATGTTGACCAAGACTGACATTTAGAGATGAGTCACGTGTCAATTTAACAAAGCACCACATTAGCACACAATCTCATAAACATGCTCAGAGATTAAATCATAATTAATCTAAATTGAATCGCTGTTTAAGAAAGCACAAAGGTGTAAAAACACATTTTACATTGCTGTTCATTAAAGTAGCTTCAAAACATCTGCAAACACCAAAAGGCTGGATATTTTTATCTATTAACGTTTTGATGCAGATTCTTCAATCATGCTACCTAAATTAAATGCCGCAATACATTAATTGCACCTATATTACAATTAAAGGTCAATGTCAAATAGAATAGTCAAATGACAGGGAAAAGTAATTAGTATGTCACAAATTCTGTGTATGTATTCTCAAAGCATTTAACTTTCTTATGCATAATTCATCTGTCTTAATAGTGTTATTAACAAATTATGCTGGCTTACGATGGGCTTAGTTATTTGTGAGAATAAAAGAATTGAAAAATATATGATTTATTCACTAATAACATTAATAATTATTAACAGGTTTTACTTTAGCTCTACCAATAAAGAGATCTTTACTTAAAATTTAGCTTTGAGTAGTTACTTGTACAAATATTCCTCCCAAAAAACCCCACCATGTAAAGATTTGACCTTGCAAACTGAGGTATTCATGGGGATACGCTGCTTAGCCCTTGATACTTTTCCACAGTGAACACTGATTGATTTGGGACACAAATCCAAACTGAATGTGCTTCACTGCAGCTTGAAAACATGAGCAATGGAATCCAAGGGGTTGTTTAAAAGGAAAGGATGTCATCAGTATATTTATCCTCTGCCATTATAAAGGGAAAACAAATCTCAGAAAGGTAAATTGTGTCTTTATAGAATACTCAACCCCTAAATGCTGACTTCACTCTTTTCAACAAAGAGGTAATTTTAATGAATTGGTATTCACAAAGCAACATTTGGCAGAACAATCATTTTAGTAAGACAGATGTTCCACAAAGGCCATGAGATATGATAGAGTGATCATTTTTATGACTGCCATGGCCAAGTACATCCTGAGTCTCACAAACTCCTTTCTTCTTCTGAGTTGAATCCATTTAGCTGGTAAGTCCTTGGGAATGCTACTCCCTATACAAGGAAGGAGCTCACCAGAGTACAATGGACAGCATTTGGGGTGTGAAGAGGCAGGTCTACTGCTGGTGAGTCCAGGAGATGTCCTTGCACCAAGGTGTTGAAATTTCTTGGTCCTTGAGCTCTGCCTTTCTACAGCATTTTCTCCAATACATCACCACATAACGTGTGCCTTATTGAAAATTTGTGCATGATTAGTCAAATCTTTTGTCTTTATTTTCTCCTTAAAGTTTGAGAACATTCTGACATAGACAAATAGCACTCAGGAATTTCTCACAGACAATTCACTTCAGCCTAGAATAGCAGGTAATTGTTACTATTATTGAGCTATTACTATGTGCCAGTACCATTTCAGAGGCTATACTTATCTAATTTAATTCCTACAACAGCTTTGGAAGTCAAGGATTTTTATCTTCATTTCAAAAACCACGAATGATTTTAAGAGATTCTATGATGTTCAAACTGTCAGAATTATCATTGTAGGTACCTCTAGAATGCAAACACTGGCTACTTTGATTTTAAAGCTATATCTTTAGCTATTTTGACATAGCAGTTTTCCTGACTCCGAAGTAGCCTCATTCTCATCTCAGAGACATTGTTTGCTTTGTGTGATTCTCCTTTTATTGTCCATAATATCTCCACAGAGCCATTAAACATAGCGAGACCTGCCCCAGTGTTCTGACAAGTTTTAAAGGTGAATATAGTCTGCAAACAAGCTATAAGTGTGACAATATTAAAGCAACTGGAAAATTAATTATATCTGATTTTTCTGCCTCTTAAAGAATCTATGGTAAACTTTCCATAAGGGTTTACTTCACAGTGTGAATAGCCAGCACTGTCTCCATGACAAAATGTAGCTCTATTATGAAGCATATGAATAGCTGTCATACAGAGTTTGTGTGCATGCGTTCCTGAGGTGTGGAAGGCAAAATGAGTCATGAGTAGAAATATTTGCTTCCTCTATACCAGGGAAAATCAGACTGCAGCTAAGGGAAAAAGTGAAGAAATATCTGGGTCTTAGAGTTACAAAATTTGAGACTGGTTAACAAGCAAAGGTACAATATTCTTAAAGTATTAAAGAATGTGGTAACATTCTTTGCTTTAAGGAAGTGTTCAATGAATATGGATAATTTATAGGAATGAAGAACACATAGTTCAACAGGTCTTTTCCTATAAGAATGCTTGCACCTCTACCACTAAGTAAAATGAAAAATATTCTATTTATTCCATTGTTCTTAATTATTATGTTTTAATGCATTTGTACAGGGTCTACAGGGTCTTTCTACATCGACCGGACTCGTAGTGATACTTCTGTTTCCAGCCTCCCACATGCTGGGATTATAGCCATTACAGCCATTGAGATGGGGTGCCATCATCACACCCCATCTCAGTCACCTGGTCTCAGCAAGCCGTGGGACTGGGACCAGCACAGCATGCCAGGGATCGAACCCCAGTCCCTGAGTCTGCCTAAGCAGGCACTTTAATCCACTGAGCTATGTGGCTGGCCTCCATAATTCTTAATTATACTTCCTATTATGATCTCTTACTTTCATGAAGTTTTAGCATTTATCATTACACAGTGACCCAAGGAATTCAACTCTCCAAAGATTATAAATCTCATTCTTCATTTTCATAACTTGTCTTGTCAGAAGACTGAGTTAGTCCTGGTCAATTTGGAGCTAATACATAATAAATAGCTCCTTATGGCAAAAGATCCTGTACAGTTCAGAATAAAAATGTTTTCATATTAATTTGTGCTTACAACCAAGGGGTAAATATTATAAGATTCTCTTATTCTGTAGTAGAACCTGAGCATAGAAAGGCATGCAAGTGCTTTATTCAGTCCTCAAAACAAAACTTCTACTGTATTGATGCCAGTGATCCAAGGTTCCACACCACAGAGTAACCTTCTCACCTGGCTGCTTCTCCTTCATATATTCATTTATGCATGGTTTTAAACTCTGTAAGTCACCCTTTCCTTCTTTGACAATCTTAACCCACCAGTGTTTCCTTCTTCCATCAGTCTTCTCCTGGCCATCCTTCCCTTGAGAAAGACTCAGTTTCCCAACACAGTTTCAGTAGCTCATTAATGCAATGCCATCTGCCAGTTCTCTCCATTGTAATGCTTTGCCCATATGCAGTCTGACTTCCCTCATGCTTTTCCACTTCCAAATTGAGTTGTACTTGTGCATGAAGATTTTTCAAATAGCATTTTGAAAACAATACCAGAGCAATATGTAAGCTTAGTATGAGTTGGAATAATGAAAGGCAAATAAGAAAACAAACATAAGACCTCCCATACATTCTTATCCAGTACTTAAAAGAGTTAGAGACACAGGGACACCAACAATATCTGAACTATTCAATATGGAACATTGAATATTGAACATTTTACCATAGAATAAAGGCAAAGGGAAGGGTAATATTTGCGATAGTTGGGGCCAATTGTAATTCAATACATGTAATCATAGATTATTCACGTGGAAGGAGCACAACAGAAAGACACAAAATCTTTTATTTGATTTTGTAAGGCAATGATTTGGAGAATGACCTTGCTTGTCCAGATCTCAGTGATCACTACCAAAATAAGGTTGTAGATGAAACAACCTGGGTTAGAGTATACAAAAAGATGGGGTATTGGCTTCAGACAGGAACAATTTTAATGGACACCAGACAATCTATTCTACTTTCCGGCACTCTACAAAGCATCAAATATCAGAAAGAACTCAGAAAACTGTCATCAATCATCTACATACTTCTGGTACACTTGAATGTTCCCTGTCTTATAGACAAATTATCCAGATGTCAAACTAATTTTTTTAGTTTCCACTTGAAAGCATTGTGTCACCCAGGTCCAGTCAACATTGAATTAATTTTACTCTCCCCTAACATTATAAAGATCACAGTTCTGAAAACATACTATTGTTATGTAACATGGTCAGGAGAATGTAGTCAGTCTGGTATTCTAGTCAGCTGTTGTACCTCCAATATACACATTATATTGAATTTGTATCATTATTTTTATTTCTGTGTCAGTTCATATTTTATATCTTCTTTTTCAAAGAAAATACCATAAGGCAAAAAGCCTTTGTTTACATTTTCTCAGTATCCCACATGATTATTACAGTAATACTTTAGACCATGTATGTTCCTCTTTGTGAACAATGCAGTTAGGCAAAATTTCACTTCCATTCATGAACTCTGTCTGCATTAGTTGTTGAATATGAAAATGTCCATCTTACCCACACCAACAAGAATACAAGCATCGTCCCCAGAATCCTGGAATGGATCAACTCCATGAAATGAGGTACCACTGCAAATGTTGAACTCTACTGAAGTAAAGACTTGGGGAATACTATTTAACAGAGGTATAGGGAATAAGATGACAGGTTACATGATGTACTTGCTTGCACTGTTGTAGTTTTAATACATTTATATTTTGTTTGGACTGGTCATGAGCTTTAATACATAAGTTTTTTTTAAAACAAAATTTTTAGCTCTGAATTTTTGTATGAAAAATTGAAAATTGATATCTGAGATATAGCAAAGTTAATTAAGAGCCTGAGATTCTTTCAGTCTTATGTGCTGAGTCTGGCATATTTGAATTTGTAGCATCATATTTAGTTGCTTGTGAAGAATTTATGAAAACAAGAGCAAGACTGTATACATATTTGCTTGGACTGGCTGTGATTTTAGCAGAAGCCTCTCCATGAACAAAATGTACTCAGATGCTTTTTCAGAGCAGGAAGAAGGTGCTAGTCAGTGTAACATTGCACCCTTATTCAGGTGGTCAGCAAATGCTAGAGAAACCCCAGCTCAGAATTACTGCCATACGTTGTTGATTCAAGGAGTATTCAATTTTTTAGTGTTAGTTATTTTTAGTATAGAGATAGACTTGGATTTGGTGCTTCTTTTTCCTTTTTATATTTGGTATTTTTGTAGCATCCAAGTCCTGTACAACAAAAAATATGAGTACTGAAAAAAAAAAGCAAAATTGAAAATAGTGGAAGATTATTCCAAGACAATTGGACAGAGTCATTTGGAGTGATCGAATGCAATAAGAAATCATTTTATATTCTGTGTAGTAAAAGTGTTGTGACAGATGGCACTTCAACACCAGCCACTAAAGTATTCCTGAAATTGACGAAACTGAAAGGAGTTTTTTGAAGGGAAATTGAGGAAATATCATTCTCAGTATCTTAGCTTTTGCAACCGTCTTTCTAAAATAAATTATTTGACAGCTGCAAGCTTTTAAATTTCACTGTGCATAGCAAAACATGGTAAGCCCCACTCTGATGGGAATTTTATCAAAATGGCCTGTTATCTGGGAGTAATTCCCTTTTTCATGATATCCTAAACAAGGATAAAATTATGCACACATTTCTGAAATGTAAATAGCAGAAATACTGTCAAAGATGCAGCCCTGTACAAGACAGGTGATGTTAATTAGCAGCTCGCCACTGACTTATGAAAGGCAGCCTGTTACTCCATGTTCTTAGATGAAAGCAGAGATATAAATAACATGCTAGGATAGCAATTATTTTGCATATTGCTCTTGGTGACATCATGAGAGAAGAGCTGTTGTTTTTACCTGGAAAATCACAAGGGATGGATATCTACAATGCTATGATGGAGGCTTTCTTATTTCCACAGTACATAAGACCAGGCAAAAAATGCTTTCAGCTACTAGTAATAGAGCAACTTGCATGGCCGGGGCAAAAATCTGGTTTCACAGAGTTCTTCGTTTAAAGGCAAAAACCTTCTATTCATTCAGTTTCATTGTATTATACACCAAGAATCTTTTTCTTTGTGCCAGGGAAAACAGCAAAAACCTTCATTGATATCCTCAAAGAAGTGACAAAAATGTAGAATTTCATCATTGTTCATGCTCTTAATTTTCAACAGTTTCAAGAATTTATTGTGGTATAAGCACATTACAGTGATTTACTTATGTATAACGATGTCAGTGGCTGAGAGAGGATGAGTCCTGAAGAGGTCTATGGCTTGCTTGGGTGAAATCAGGCTATTTATAAATGAAAAAAGTTCAGGAATATCCGCAGCTCACTAATACAGCCTGGCATAACAACTTCATTTTTTTTGTTTTTACCAATTTTACACTACACATAAATGTACTGAACAAAAAACAATAGAAGCAGGAAAGCTGCAGGAAGGATGTTTTGTGATCCCAGAACTTCTGAGAGAAAACCACAGGTTTTTGAAAGACCCTTTGAAAGCAGACAGCTGAAATATTTTCCAATTGCAGGTAGATAATTCTACAACATTTGTAGACAATCCTATAAGTTGTGAATTATACAAGGAATTTTCTAGCAATGTAGCAGTGTAAAGGAGAATTTCAGTAACAGATTTTTACTGTTCTGTAAGATTAAGACAATGCTGTGTTTCCTTGCTTCTGAGGCACAGCTCCATCAAGAGCCCAATCTTTCTTGCTTACTATTGTTAGATTCTGGAAACCTGAAAATGGAGCTATGAGAATTTCCAGAAAGTGCTATGACCTGTGTGCAACTCTTGAAAAGATAGAGAAGATAGTGTGAAGGAATAACAAAGGCTAGCACAGTTAGTCCTTTTAAAAATGAAACCCTTCAGGTATGTAATTCTCTGCCATATGATTTTAAATCAATGACAGAACTTCGGATTGCTTTTCTTGCTTTGTTTGGATCTTCTTGTGTTTGTGAGCAGCTGTTTTTGGCTTTGAACTATACCAAATCTAATACAAGAAATAGACTAGCAGATGTTCTGCATGGTGCATATGTTGCTCTCTAATGAAAAGGCAAGGTTTGACACGTTATCAGCACGCATACACCAGGAAAGATCACTTTTGTAATGCAAAAGCACACCAAATGCAAACTTTTACCATTCAACAAAAAGCTCGTTGTATCACTGAAATCTTTCTTGTTATGCTTATTAGCAAGACAAAATATGTTAATATATATGTTATTATTTTCTAAACTAAAACTCCAGTATTCCAATTTAATTCCAGTGTTGGCACATAGCAATAACTAAGTGGGTAATATTATAATTTGGACACTCAGTCTCTAATAGTCTCTATAACTTGTCTATAATATTGGTTAACAGAAAGTTGTTTAATAAATATTTGGGAGTGAATAAATTAATGAATATACGATTTCTTTTCTACTCACACATATTTTTTATTTGAAATAATCATACAAGGTCATGTAGGAGAAAAATATTTTAAAATTTTCTTAAAATATATTTAGTACAGGGCCTATGGGGTCTACAGACTAGACTTGTAATGATTCCACTGTTTTCAGCTTCCTAAACCCTGGGATTACAGGCACAGGTCACCACTCCCAGTCTCAGTTGCCCTCTCAGCAGGCCCTGGGGGCGGGGCCAGTACAGCACTCCCAGGATTAAACCCCAGTCCCTGCTCCTGCCTAAACAGGCACTTTAGTCTGCTGAGATAACTGGCTGGCCCTTAAAACATTTTAAATAGAAGATCACTCATTCACTTAGACAATAAAGAAATCTCTCAGAATTCCTATTCTTATGAACTCAAGCACTTTGTTTTCTCAATCAAATGTACCACCCCTGGGAACAGTTAAATTTGGTGCTGGTATGGTATTTTTCAGGTTTCTGTCTTTGCAAAAATAACTTCACAGTCTTGCCTAGAACATGAACTAGCATTTATCAGTGAGTACATTCAAAACAACACGACCCTTTCTGAATTCAAAGAATCACTGAAAATATCCATTCTTGCAAGATGGATAGGCAGAGAAAAATACATTCTTTCTGTACTCCTCTTATCCTGCAAGACTTATGCTCCTGTTCCATTTTCTGAGCAATGTAGTAAAATTCAATTTGCTTTTTACAATTTGTCTCCAGCCAAGCTTCCTTCTGTCAGCTATGCAGACATTTCAATGCTGGCCAAATAACGTAGCAGGCAAAGGACAATAAGAATGAAATTACCTGTGCATTTGCGATCTGTGTCTTCTTTTTTTGACCCACTAATCGTCAGCTTGCAGTTGAAGTTTTCCTCCCAGTATTCAGCAAACCATACGTTTCTTCTGTTGTTCTCAAGTGTGCGGGATGTGAAGTAAGCATCAAACCCTAAACAGAGTTAGATGAAAGGGTCAGTGTTTGCCGGGCACCATCGGTATATCTATAGAAATAAAAAGGACCAGTGATTTTTTTTTCTTTCACTACACTAGCTGCTCTTTTGTATCATTGAAAGGAGAAAAAAAATATCAACAGAAGAAAACAAAACAAAACAAATATTCTAAGGTTAATCTATGGGTTAATTCCGATTCAATTTGTCAAGACAGATGTGGGGCCTACAAATGATGTTTTCCCAGAGAAATATGCATTAGAAATGTTAGAAATGAATAATCATGACACACTTTGCATTTTTTCTAAACTAAACCAGGGAAAAACTTTCTCCCTCGATCATCAGGATAATAGGACATTTTTTAGTGCTCACTACAGACCAGTTTCTGTGATTTATGTACACATTTTCTTGTGTTTATCTCCAAGAGTTATGTCATAGTTACTATCATCCTTCCCATTTCACAGATGGAAACCAGAGAAATAAAGAAAGCCGCATGTTTAAGGTCAACCATTATGCCATGATCTACATTCTTAACTGCTTCTACTAACCTGTGGAAACTATTTGATGAACACTTCATTGTCATGCTATCATGTAATTGACTTGCT
The DNA here is from genome assembly GCA_002564305.1 of Octomys mimax. Classification (NCBI taxonomy): domain Eukaryota; kingdom Metazoa; phylum Chordata; class Mammalia; order Rodentia; family Octodontidae; genus Octomys; species Octomys mimax. Next base: position 11,115 of record NDGM011254892.1, on the reverse strand, counting down.
GGTCAAAAGGAAAATGAGATGGTTTTTCTTTACAGAAGGCCTAGGTAAAATAAGCCCCATATAAACGTAGATCTTTTCATAGAATGTGCCCTGGTGAGTAGAATCTCAAGACATCAAATCCCCAGAAATTATGTAGCTATCTACGTAAGCTAAGTAACTTCAGAATTCCCTTTTAAAATCTTTAATTCATTAATTAATTTGTTACAGGGTCTCACTTCACAGCTCAGACTCATGGTGATTCTACTGTCTTAGCTTCCCGACAGGGGTTTTGGTGGCCACCTCCACGTGCCCAGTGTTCTAAGGCTGGCATGGTATGTGGTACCAGGGATTGAACCTGGGTCCTTGCACTTGCCAGGCAAGCACTCAGACTTCCCAGCTAGTGCAGTAGCCCCAATGTAACTTTAAATACTTCAATAGGGCTACAAGGACTTGTAGGAATCAGAATGAAAAGCAAAACAAAGCAAACAAACTTAAGACTGGATTATTCATTACAAACACTAGGTTTAAATTTTAGCACCACTAATTTCACTCCCTTGTGGAAACATCAGCAAGTACACACTTAACATTTCTGTTCTTCCCTTCACCCCTCTGTGAAAAGGAAGATGCGACTACCTCGTCCACCCACAGTGTTCTAATAGAAGTGCGAAGAATTTAGAAACTTAGAAAGTTGAGAGTCAAGAGCCATGAAAAAGTATAGACCAAGTTTCACACACTTAAATTATTCAAAGTTTTCCTTTAAGCCCATAAAATATTCACATTGGAAGCTAAATATTACAAAAATAATTTTAGCTTTTTATTGGCTTGCAATATATCATAATTACATTCACTTAGAAGTGTTGGCTCATGCATATGGCATATTTTGTACATTTTCCATCTCATTAGTCTCTTAAGAATATCCCTCCCTATCTTTTTCTCTGCTTCTAACATGCTCCTTTATTTCCTTACTCACTTTTAATGCTTATTTATGTATATTTAGGTGTCTTATACAAAAGAAATCATGTGATATGTAGCATTCTGTGTGTGACTTATGTGACTTAATATTATGGGCTCAAATTGCTTCGACTTTTCTGAGAATGATGTGATTTTTTCTTCTTTATGAGTGAATAATATTCATCTGCATAGCATGTGTGTATATGTACCATGTGTCCTTTATCCATTTGTCTATTGATGGGCATTCAGGCTGTTCATGAGCTGAACTGTTTCAAATTGTAGGACTATAAACATGGCTATGCATGCTTCACTATGGCAGGATAGTCTTAACTCTGGGGAATATATCTGGAAATAGTAAGGTTTAAATGGAAATTGTAATTTCTTTGTGTTTTTGAGTGATCTCCATACTAATTTCCATGACGGCTATGTTAGTTTTCACTCCTCCTAATGATGTTGAAGTGCTCTGGCTTCCCCACATACCTGCCATGTTGGTTGTTTTTGTATTCTTGATGATAGCAACTTTGATTGGGGAAGACAATCTCAAGAGCTGTTCTGATTTGCCCTTTCTTAATGGCTAAGTGATGAACATTTTTCATGCGTTCATGAAATTTTTATGTCTTTTATTTGTATTTCTTCTGAGAAGCATCTATTTAGCTTATTTGCCCATTTTTCATAGTTTTCTTTTTTCTGGAGAAGGGTTGCATTGTTTATAATTTATAGGTACTAAATCTCTATCAGAAGAGTAGAAGGCAAAAAAAAAAAAAACACCACACATTATATGGTTTGTCTCTTCACTCTGTTCATTGCTTCTCTTTCATTGCAGAAGCTTTTAAATTTGATGTAATCCCCTTTTGGTATTATATCCTATTCTATTGAAATTTTATTCAGAAATTTCTATCCCTGTAGCTTCAATTGTTTTCATAAATTATTGTTAAGTTGTTTCAATATTTCTGTCTATATATTTAAGTCTTTGACACATTTTGAGTTACTTTTACTACAAGGTGAGAGATATCCCCAAACTTAATGCTTTAGGGAAAACACTAAGTAATTTATGTGTATTTTCTCATTATATGTCATATTAACCCGAGGATATAGGTCTTACTCATATCCATAGTTCAGACAATGAAATGAAAAGTCAGAAAACAATTTGGATCCAAGTCCCCCAGATTCTATCCTCTGTCTTCTTCTTCTTTTTTTTTTTTTAATTTTATTTATTTAATTATTTATTTGTGTGTGTATGTGTGTGTGGCCAGCTCAGCCCGCCAGGGGGCAAGGCTGGCTGGCATGTGGTGCTGGGGGATTGAACCGCGGTCCCTGTGCTTTGC